>CM064567.1:41142931-41206413 GCA_032716605.1 Paralithodes platypus | reverse complement strand
CATGAGGAAAGATCAGCTGAGGACTTTGATATTGGGTTTAGAAGGGAAAGACCTGGGTGGAGAGGCGACTGGGGGCCCCGGTCCCCAGCCCCCCCTCCACTCTACCCCCATATCAAACATCAGGGTGCCTGAATTTAGTACATACCCCCAAGTTGATGGTCAATGGCAGCGTGGAATTCAATCACAGGGACCCTCTCCATTAAATGCACCTTCCCCTCCTCAAGGGTTGACTCCATATTTGTTGTTTCGGCTTGAGATGGCCAAGGTTGAGGCTGCCGAGAGACAGGCTAGTGTGCAGGCTAGTGTGCAGGCTGAGGCTGCAGAGAGAACAGCTATATGAGAGGCTGAAGTGCAGGCAGAGTCTACTAGGTATCGGGCTGACAGGGAGCTGGAGAGATCTCGAGTGGAGGTAACAGGGCGAAATATTGGGGGAGGTAACAGACATCGGGACCAATCATTGTCGCACCTGCTTAAACTAGTTCCTGTGTTCGATGAATCATGTGTAACTGAGTTTTTTATGCGATTTGAGAAGAAGTGTCAGGAACACCAGTGGCCTCAGGAAAAGTGGGCAGCATTAGTTTCATCAAGACTCCTAGGAAAGGGGCTAAAAGCGTATGATGCACTACCTTTAGAGTCCTGTTTAGTTTATGATGAGCTAAAGAAGGCTGTGCTACGGGCCTATGAGTTACAACCAGAAACTTACCGCTTGAAGTTTTGGGGTGTTACTAAGGGCAAGGATAGTACCTTCCTAGAACACGCCCGGGACTTGTCTGATGCACTACGACATTGGCTGCATTCCGAGAGGGCAGCTACTTTTGAGGAGTTGAGTGAGCTGGTTCTCTTGGAGCAGTTCTTTAAGTGCACAGGCGGGGACTTAACATTAAATATAAAGAACAAAAATCCTAGAACTCTCCAGGAGGCAGCAGAAATGGCTGACCTCCGACTGTCATTAATTCGAGGGTGCGAAGCAGCAGCTAGGAGTGAGTCGGGTGCAAAGGATCGTACCCCTCCCCCTCCCAAGAATTTTGATACACATAAATACACAAAACCATCTAGCACTGACAATAAAACTGAACATAAACCAAATACCGTCCCGTATAAAAAGTCTAATGGTACCTCCCACTCCCAAGGGAAACCAAAGAGTAAAGAGTGCTTTGCATGTCACAAGGAGGGTCACTTTGCAAATGCTTGTCCGAACAAGCCACCAAACAAGGTTGTGTCATTGGCCCGCAGCATAGGGGTGTCGCCTATATCTTCTGAGTTTGCCAAGGGTAGTTCGTCAGAGGTTGGGACACAGCCTGTGTTCAAGAGTCCGGAAGGCTCGAACCCTGTCCGCGACGTCTTTGGGGGTCATAGAGGGCATGGTTTTGTGAGGTGGGCTGGCGAAAGGCGAGGAGTTAAGCTATTGCGTGATACTGGGGCTTCTCAGACCTTGTTAAAGAACTTTACTGGTTGACCGATTAACGCTTCTCGGGTGGTGGTAGTTCAGGGGATCAATGCTACGAAGTCCTACCCGCTGGTGCGGATGGAGCTGGAGGTGGATGGTGTGGCGAAGGAGCTGGATGTCGGAATTGTAGAGAACTTGCCTGTTGGGGGCGTCGACCTCCTCCTCGGCAACGACTTTGCGGTGCCTGCTTCTAAGGTCGTTGCCGAGAAGGCGGCCGACGTTAGTAGGGAGGAACAGGAGTGGGTTGAGAAGTGTAGCGTGCAAACTATGGCGTGTGTTGTGACGCGTTCTCAGACATCCGGAGCCTTGCAGCCACCACCTCAGTCTATCAAACCGCGGAGGAAAGGTCACAAGAAAACGGGAAGTGTTGGTCAATTGGAGAGTTTTGAGCCGGCAGTGTTTCTTGGTGACTCATTATTGGCACCTATGTTAGAGTCTGGAGAGGCCCCAGGACCTGTCACAGCTAGTGAGGAGGTAGGGCAGGAAGAGACTCCGAGGCAGCAACGTTACACACGGAGAGAAAAAAGGGTTGCTCAGTTTGATATTGTGGGAGGACTTGGGTTGCTTCGGAAGCATCTAGACAGGTTGGTTCCCTCAGATATTTGTAAACTGCAGTTGGAGGATCCGGAAGTTCAGAATTGTGGTAATGGTGCTGTCGAGATCAAACACGAGGACGGGGAAACATGTCATGTGAACCTGTTGGAGGAGTTTGTGAGGCAACCACCTGAGCAGCCTACTGTCCCTGCGTTGGTCTGCAGCGGCCAAGGTGGAGAAGGAGAGGGGGGCAGTAGGACACAGGTGGAGGAGAGTAGGGCTTGTCATGTCTCGGCGGAGCAGTGGGCGGGGGACACGAGTCTGGTGGCTGTGGAAGCGCTAGAGCACCTGCCTGAGCAGCAGTGTGCAGCGCTCCAGCACCAGCACGGTTCATACCCCACTGGTCGTGCCGAGCCCCTGAGCCTCACAACTCGGGCGGTGCAAGTTGTTCCGCGGGCAGGTCACGTGAATGTTGAAAGACCGTTAGCCTCGTTGTTTCGGTGGTTCAAGGTGGGCGACGAGGCTTTGGCATGGTTGCCAGGTCAGGGTCGACCCATGGCTGCCAAGGGTGGTGGTCAAAAGGAGGACTTTGAGCAGATTGGTGAGGTTGGCTGTGGCATAGAAGTGCCCAGTCGTTGCATAGCCTCCCAATGCTGCTCTAGTCAATTGCAACAGCCCTACCATAGACCGACTGTATCTGGCCATGTCGCTAAAAGCGGTGATGCTGCGCAGGCAGATGTAGTCGTAAGAAATGCGGGGGTGTGCATGTACGGTATCGGCGGGGAAGCCTTAGCAATAATGAACTATGGGAGTGACTGCACAGGTGGTACTGATTGTCCCTCTCATGACCTGGCTGTTCTAGGGACGAAGGTGGAGAAGGAGGGAGACAACAGGTTAGAAGCTGCGGTCTCGGCTGGGTTGTGGGAGGGTACTAGGCATGTTGTTCGTGGAGATAAGTTGTTTACTAGGCTATGGCAGTACATTCGCATGTTTGTTCATTCTCCAGGCCTGATGTACGAAGTAGAATCCGACATGGAGGCTGGAGACAGTGCAAGCTTCAATTTAATTCCCTACCGTATAAATCCTGCTCGACAGCCTGTGGTGCAAGCAGAGCTGGATTACATGTTGACGAAGGGTCTGAGGGATAAGGAATGTCGTGAGTGGTCGTTGCCTGTAACTTTGCAACCTGTGTTAAGTGGCAAGATCAGTGAGTGTGTTGATTGCGAGAGTGTGTGTGCATCATCCCTGACAGACGCCTATACCTTATCGAGAGTTGACGACACCATAGACTGCCTCGGGGCTGCATCGCCTATCACGAAGGTAGAACTAGTGAAAGGTTATTGGCAGGCCCCGTTGCTGGAAAGAGCGAAGAGAAATGCCAGTCTTGTGATGAACTGGGCAGTTTATCAGTGCCAGGTGTTGTTTTGCTGCCGGGACACAAGTTGGATGTGTGGCATGCTAAGGGCACTGATAATGATTTGGCTGATTGTTTGTCACGGGAGGGTTTGTTTGCATGAGAACCCTCGCCGTTCAGTCAGTGTGTGTTGAGTGTGGAGGAAAATAGGCTGTCACTGTAGTTCAGCCGCCAAAAACAAATTAAAAAAGCAAAAACCTTATAAAAACTCGTTATTTTTATAACGTGTAGAATTTTGTATAAGATGTAGCAGTATCTAAGTTGAATGTTTTCGCTTATTGTCGCTAAGTTAGTTGAACTTGCTCGGTGGAGTGCAACAGTCTTTATTTTTTTATATATAGTGCCTTGTGTCGCAACAGTGTGTGGTACTATGAGAAGCTTTCTGTTAGATATGAAGAACTTAGTCAAGTGTCTTATATCTTGGGGGAGGTGTGACGCTCCTGCATAGTAGCCACGTGCGGGCATGCGCGAGTGTCGGCTGCCCAGCCGTTTAGAAACCGGCTGGCGGCAGCCGGCCGCCGGCTTTTCCTTAGTATGTATCCTACGACAATGTAACTAATGTCTGGGATATTCTTATGTTGTTTCACAGCTTGAAGCTGCCCTTATTATTAACCAACGCATCTTAGTATATTTTATTCTCGATAGTTGATTGTTTCATTATAATATATAAGATGTAAGTCTAGTGAGAGTGGGAGGAGACGAGCGGGAGAGAGAGACCGGCTGGGGGACGTTGCTTCGCGCGGGCGCGGAGAGTCTAGCTTGGGACGAGCCTGATGTTGCCAAATTTGATCGCAACGTTAGGCTTAGTTTCGACTCACGCAAGGTGTAGAGGATTTGACCCGGCAACGGTGTTGAGTGTTGCCAAGCATGGGATGTATTTCGCATGCCTAGGGTGGGGTCCAGACAGATTCAAGACTCAGAGCTCACCTCACTGTCGTACCCTCTTGATATCTATCCCTCTCAACCCCACTTAGAAACTTTCTCTCTTACTTTGTATACCTTCTTTCCACTACTTCACCAATCTATTTAATTATCCCATCCCCTTGATAGACCTTATATCTATTATTGTATTAACGACGAGCTCTCAGATAATTAGAT
This sequence comes from Paralithodes platypus, assembly GCA_032716605.1. Lineage (NCBI taxonomy): Eukaryota > Metazoa > Arthropoda > Malacostraca > Decapoda > Lithodidae > Paralithodes > Paralithodes platypus. The sequence goes on along the minus strand of CM064567.1, from coordinate 41,201,920 downwards.
AGGATTTTGGGCCTTATGCAGAGATGTAATTGTTAATGAGACCTAGGAAGCTTTTTTGTTGTCTCATATTTGGTGGTTTCATGCTTGCTAGTGTGTTCTTGTGGCAGGTGAGCAGGGGCTAGACCGGAGGGGGGGGCTTTTTGCGATCCTTTAAGTAAAGTCTGCTGGTGCGAGTCCTGTGGACCTGCACGACTTTACTAGGATACCCGTGGGAGTCTGGGGGCATTTTCTTGTCTGTGTGCCTGTGTGTCTAGTGTTGTGTTGTGTGAGGTCCCTTGCCTAGTCCACTCAGCACTGCGCTAGCACGTCTTGCGTTTGTTTTAGGGTCGCCAGGAGAGAGTCAGATACTTGGGATCTGAGTCTCTCAAGAGAGCACCCTTTCAATTAGAGTAATTTGGCGCACAGACTTGGGAACGGCCCTAGGCTAGAGCAGGTGGCTCAGCCTGGGTATCCGAAGCCTATATCCTTCTGGCTAGACCTCTGCCACCTGGCAGATTAACAGCTAGGGGTTTATTATTTCTGCATGCTTGTTATTGTGCCACAGTTTTACCATTCTTGTGAGCATTGTGAGTCAGGGTGTGGCTTAGAGTCTCTGTCTGAGCAGGCTTGCCTGACTAAGAGTGAGAAGCACACCTGTATGTGGTTATGTTGCGAGTTGCTGCCTTTATTTAATTATACCTATGCCATTATACACTGTATGGCCTATCACTAGTATTTATTCCTGCTGATGAGTTAAGAGTTCTCTAAATCCGTAACATACTTTCTTTGCTAAGCATCAGATCCTACAGTAGCCGCATGCAGTTTAGAAACCTGCATCTTGTCTACCTGTGCGATGTTTTGAGGACTGTTTGCTTTCACCTTCTTTCACGCAGGGGTGATTAGTCGTATTAATTAACGTAACGTTAAATGTACTTTCTTCTAGTTTGTTATTAAATTGTTTCTGCAATTTAATCCCGTCATCTATCTTTTCCTTGAAGCTTTTAGTCAACTTAATTGTGTGATCTTTTATATAGCCTGCTTGACTATCAGCAGTCTATAGTGCGTGCACCCTGTAACCGAGTCATAGGATACCTCGTTGTCCAGGCAGGACTCTTGACGGTTTAGGGTGGTTTGTTGCCTGGGTTTATAGATAAGGGTTGGATCTAGCGTTTTCCGTTGTTGCTTGTTGCCGCATACCTAGTCCAATAGAAAGAGCCCAGTGTTTATATATCCCAGGACATAACACAATTTATGGTACATTCATCTGGCGTTAATGTGGATAAGATGGAGCCATTTGTTGGTGAACACTCTGTATTCATCTTTGATTTTGAATGTGTCCTGGCTGGATTCTGAGTTGTTAATACTTGGATCATTTACATTAATATTCGGTAATGAATGCAAGGCACACTTATTGCAAAGGAATTCCCGTTCTTCACTGTTGGTCTTCTTAGAGATGCACTTCATGTGAGCTACATGTTTACACTTTACACAGTTTTGGATCTCCTGACGTCGTGTTATGAGTGATTCACAAATAAAACAAATGGTTTCGCGATGTTGTACAGCTGAGTTCCTACATTTACCACATTCAACTTCGTTGCTACTGTTAACGTAAGTACATCGGTTATGAACAATTTCATTACAACTGTTGCACTGTAAAAGTGAACTCCTATTGTTGAAACCAATATTACAGACTATACATAGTTTTTTCGTACTGTTTATCATACGACTGGAGGTGTGGTTTGGTCCGCGTCGATCAGCTGTTTGTGCGGGAGAGGGTAGGGGATACTCGCGGTCGGGCTGTGGTTGTTTGCTGTTGTTGTTATTGTTGTTTTCATTGTCCGTTGATGCTGCTTCCCTGTTGATGTATTTGCGAGTGCTACCTGTTTTTATTGTTGTTCTTGTTGCATGTTGTGCTACTTGGGTCGCCGATATCTGTGGTATTAATGGTAATGCTGTGGGTAATGTAGTGTTGGTGGAGTGGGTAATTGCTAATTCCCTGCATTTATCGCATTCCATTTCTTTTCTGCTGGTAACATAAGTACATCGATCGTGTACTGTTTTATTACAAATACTACATTGTGATGTTGGACTCCTTTTGTTGAATCTAATATCGCACACTGTACATAGCTTCTTTTTATTGTTCGTCGTACGTCTGGCGGTGTGGTGATCAGCTGCGCTGCTAGGGTGTGAGCGCGGGGGTTGGGGACTGTCTGTGGCTATGTCTCCCCCTATGACCCCTCCCTGCCCCACCTGTATTTGCTGTTTGATGATGTCCTTATTCCTGGCTGCTAATGCTGCTCCATTGTTGATGTTGTTGTGACTGATACCTTTCTTCCTAGCTGCTCCGGTTACATGTTGAACCACAGATAGTGTTGGGTTGTGTTGTGGGTTGAATTGGAGCGTGACGGGAGACTGGGTCGCCGACCGTGTTGGGTTGTGGGTTGAATTGGAGCGTGACGGGAGGCTGGGGTACCTGTAGGCCCGGTTTGTAATAACGAATTTTTCTGCTAGGGACTGTTGAAATGACGGTGTCTGTCTTACTTGGTTGGTGGTGATGTTTCTTCAGTGTTGACCTCGGGCCGGGGTTGGTCTCTACATCTCCGCAGCTAATTAGAGTGTAGCACAATAGGTGTTGTAGCGAGGTTGTGCCAGAGTACTTGCCAAGCCGCTGTGTCTTCCCGATATATAAACTTGACCAGGCAGGAATGGTGACAGAAGGTTCACTTATGTGTGATTTCTGTGTGACGAGGTCCCTCAATACTTGTTTAGTGTTGATCTGGTACACTACCGGTCCCCTCTGCACCTTTATATCGGCACAGCCCCTCTGGATGTTGAGGAGGATGATACACAGGGAGAGAGCTACGCACGCACCTTTCACTCCTCTCGCCATCTTGGCCTCTCAGACTATGTGAATGTATGTATATTCTTTAAAGGAGTGTAGAACATCTGAACTGACAAACATTTACAGTTAATAGAGCATTTTGATATCAGAATGCATCAGGATTTTAGAAGGTATCATTGCATATACAGAACATCGCCGTCTTCCACTAAAACCACATCTCTCTCTCTCTCTCGGTTATACTCCCTAATCACCTAGATGGACGATGCTGTGGTTCTGAATAGTTAACAATTCTCTTACCCCGTTCAGTACCATGACGTGTTTTTACCTTTCACTCTAGCCAAAGTTAGGCGATTTTATGCAGTATGTTGTATAAGAAGGACCTATATCATTCAGAGGGTTTATTAAGTTGGTATTTATTCTTTTGAGTCTTAGAAATAGATTATATACTAAATAAAGTCGTATAATGAAGCTCTGAATGAGGAGTTAGAGTCGCTGAATCTATAGGTCATGTTGGGTGCAGCAGTGCTGTAATTCATGCATTATTTTGCATTATGTTATTTTCCGTGCTACAATGAAAATTATAGCTTCATTCCTTTTGTGTGTGTGGTTGTGCAGTATAATATTTGGAATATCTTTTAAAAAATTGGACCATTTTGTTTTGTTTTACCTATAAAATGTAATAGGCCTAATATGAGGTTCTCCTGGCCAAATGTGATAGGCCTCACCTGAGCATGATCTTCAAACAAGTATCAAAACCGAGGCAAAGGCAGGATACTTATGAACATTGGGTGACAAGTATATCTAAGAGGCAACTTTTGATTACAAACATCAAAATACACTTAGGCCTATATCTCACACATGCACACACACACCTACACCCCCTCCTCCACCCACATTATTTAGGAAGCGGTGGCAGGGCCCTGGGACCGTCCTTCAACCCTAGATATATCCCATATACTATATACGTATTCCAGGGAGCGAAGTTAGCAACCCCCCAGCAGGCATGATGGCTGCAAGCATGATCAATAACAATGAGACGAAGGGAGGACAAATTCCTCCCTACCTTCCACCCACATTCTTTCCGGACTTAATTCTGTGGTTAATTCATTCTCGACATCTAATTTCTGTGTCCATATTCTTTGAATATTCCTTCATGTGCCCTGTGCAATATTATTGCATTATATGGGAGATATAAGTGAGACTATGTACTTCCTGCCTTGCCTCCACCTGCTTGCAAGCCAGCTGACGGGGGTGCCATTCGCGCCAACCATGCAACTCTCGACCATAACCACAACACACTAACAATATTTGTTTGCAAAAAACATAATTTTGCAGTGGCTTACGGGTGTGTGATACCAATACACTGATAAAAATTTCATTACGTTTTGCAAGGGTCAGCTTTTCGGTCGAGTGTTCACAACAGGGCGGGCTATTCAAATCACTAGCTAGCATTTGATAGGTTAAAGATGCAATTGTGTGGTCGATAAACATCTATCTATTTATCTATCTTTTTATGTGGAGAGAACATAGAATAATATAGATTCACTTACTGTGCTAGTGAATACTATAACAGAGGTGGGCTTAGCCACCTGTGAATCGATGTCTTGACTTTACATTTAGAGTTATGGACTCTCTCAACAAAGGCCAAGGCAAGTCGATCAATCATGTAGAGAGATATTTTGGATGGGAATGGTTGCAACCTGGAGCCTCAATGGAAGAGATGGGGAAGAAAGAAGGTACAGTAATATTGAAAACGAGAACAAAATTGAAAGAAAGGATACAAATAGACAAATAGATGCTTTGGAATCAAAATTTATATAGTGAAGACAAATATTGAAGGCAACACATGTGAAAACTACAAGGAAATAAAGAAAGCCATGTGCAAGCTGAAGAGAAAAGGAGGCCACGCAAAAAGAAAACAAAAAACGTGAAAACAAAATAGCAAAAACAAATTTGGAATCCCAGCCAGATAATTGAAAAAATCTCTGCATACCCCAGTTTCCCTGTTCCACTCTCAAAGAAAGAATTATGTGGCCTAATTATCGCAGGATCAAATAACACAGAAGCCGGCCAATTATTATCCTGGTTGGGGACCCTTACAGGTCACGGTGGTCATAACCTGTAGCGGTCCTTGTGCTGGATTGTGGCTGGTGTGATGACGGTGGTGAAGGGGGGCTGGGGATGAGAGAGAGAGAAAGAGAGTGTATGAGAGAGAGATAGTGTATGAAAGAAAGAGCGTGTATGAGAGAGAGGGGGGGGGGGATGTGTATATTGCAGATACCTATATTTGAAATAGTTTTCTGTTTTATCAGACGTTTCTGTGTGTAATATTATTTAATTATAATATCAGTTGTGGAAATCTGCCCTCTATTGACTTGCTAAATTTATTGATATTTAATAGGTAATAATTGTGCTTCAGGAAAGTCTATCATTAGTGACGGATAATGCACATACAGTATACCGATATATATATATATATATATATATATATATATATATATATATATATATATATATATATATATATATATAACAGTATATATATACAATACTGTATATATATATACATATATATATATATATATATATACATTATATATATATATTTTTTTTTTTATGTGGATGAGAGAGACAAAAGGCATAACTGCCTGCAGCGAGTGCCTCCCACCGATTTCAGAGAGTGACAGGGCCGTAATCAAGGGATGTCCGAGCTAAAATGCCTGGACACACTGAGTTTGAAGCAATTTAAGTCATAGGAAGAGGGAAAGATTGATTCTGGGAGAGAGTTCCAGAGCTCAGCAGTTGAGTAGAAGAAAGTCTGAGAATAGCGTTTCACTCTTGGGTTGGAGAGTCGCACAGAGTAGGGGTGGGATTGTGTTGGAAGGCGGGCACTACGTACCCTACGAAGAGGAGGTGGTATGCACTGGGAATGCTCCGAGGAACACTGATTATTGTAGTAGCGATAGAATAGCGAGAGAGATGCAACGTTGCGGCGAAGAGAGAGAGATTGCAGAGAGTTGGTGAGTGGACGGGAGTTAATGATACGAAAGGCTTTCCTTTCTACTTTATCTAGGAGTGCGGTGTGAGAGGATCCTCCCCACACATGTGAACAATGCTCAATACAAGGACACGCTGTGCCCCTGCACAGAGCAAGAAGCTGTGCAGAGGTAAAGAACCCCTTGAGACGGTTGAGCACACCCAGCTTCCGGGAGGCTGCCTTAGCGAGACTGGTCTTTCCAAGTGAGAGCAGAAGAAAAAGAGACACAGAGAACATTGAGAGAAGATGAAGGGTTGATTTTTGTATTGTTGAAGAATAAGGGATAGTCCTCTGGAGGTTTCTGACGGGTAGTAAGATGGATAAATGTTGTTTTGGAAGCATTAAATGCAACAAGGTTTACTCTACCCCAATTGGAAATAGTAGCTAGATCAGAAGATAAATACTTTATGGCTTCATTACGTTTACTTTTGAGGGACTGCTGGGTGGGACGTTCTGGAAAACTAATTGAATGGTGTAAGGTTGAGTCGTCTGCATATGAATGGATGGGACTGAATGTACAGTTGAGAAGATCATTTATGAATATTAGAAAGAGAATAGGAGATAGGACAGAACCCTGAGGAACACCGGAGTTGACAGGATGAGGAAATGAGCGATGGCCGTCCACAACCGCAGCTATGGAACGGCCGGAAAGGAAATTAGAGACAAAGGCACACATATATATATATATATATATATATATATATATATATATTATAATTATATATAATATATTATACTGTATATATTATAATATATATATATATATATTCTGACATACCCTGTATGTTAATTTTAGAGTTAGAATTAAGAGTTGAAGGAGTGTCAAACTACCCAAGCGGCGAAGCAGACTAGTGAGCGAACCAGTGAGTGGGAAATCAGCTCGTCCGCATACCAGCAAACAAGCCTTCACACCTGCGTGCGTCATAGGGGACCCTGCCAACTACTTCGATGACCCAACACTATGACGTATGATCGACGCCAGGAGACCCCATTGGACCACGCACCTGCTACGCAACTCGAGGAGCTATGATAGGGGCGCGCACCATCACTCGCCTCCTGATTCGTTCCTACACCATCATTGTTTAGTATATAAGACCCGAGTAGTGGGCATTCAAATTAGTCTCATTTGGAGTTGGGGAAGGTGAACTTGCAGCTGGAGGAAGACGGGGTGAAGTATTATAATGGGATTGTGACTGTCAGTCAGATTATATAAGTGTATGTTAACTGTGTTCGGTGTAAACACTTACGTTATGTTGGTTAGTGAGATATGTGATTGGGAATTAACGTTAACGCTACTATTATGTACTTAACTCTTTGATTGCGAATTAACGTTAACGCTACTATTATGTACTTAACTATTTGATTGGGAATTAACGTTAACGCTACTATTATGTACTTAACTATTTGATTGGGAATTAACGTTAACGCTACTATTATGTACTTAACTATTTTAGTTGACTAACTTGTGGACTAAAGCAACTCTTTAAGTAATTGGGTTATGATGAAAGTAATACCATTGTTTTATATTAATACTTACGAGTTCTTTCATTTTCTTTTAATTAAGCTTACATTGCTTAACGGTGCTTAGTACGGTGATGCTATTGTCTCATATTAGTAATATCGCCTTAGACTAACATGGCTGTGTTAATATTACTTCTAGTGATTTCCTAAGCTGAAGAACATTATTTTAGCTTCAAAATATTATTTTTGCTTTTCATATTATTTGAGTGAGACCTGAATCGAATCTATGAAGCGATCCTGTAACTTAATTTACTCATAATCAAACCTCAATGTTACGTGGTTAAGAAATACATTTAACTAATTAGTAAATATATATCTAACTTTTTATGTGACTTTGATATAAATCCTGATGATAATAATAATATAATACTGTTAACGTAAGACAAGAACCAAGAATAATTACATTAAATATAAATAAAAGGACATTATAAGAAAACTATCTATTCATTTCAAAAAGGGTAAGAGACAGAAATATTCTTACTTTAATATTTATCTTTCAAGAATTTTTATAGAATTAATAGTCCTTCTTTAGATATAACTTATTTGGTTCATAACCATAGCCTACTAAGCTGCAGTTAAATAATAATTCTTTATAAATACTACATGACTTTAATTAGTTTCAGTATTTTTCATAATTAAAGAGTATCAGTCAATAAAGGATACTAAGTCCTAAGATCCAAAAGGAAAGGAAGCAACAACAGGAAATAATTGTATTAGATTTTACTTTTGTTTTGCCTTCAGCTGACTGATACCTTCATATATATCTCTGTGCTATCTAGATTCATCAAGTTAACCACTTGAGGATCAAGATACGTAACAATATATATTTATATACTTTAGAAACTAATTCTAGAAATTCAACAATACATTCATTATCGACTGACTTTCTGACTCACACGAATGCTTCTTAAGAGGAATAATCCCGTCTAATGCTAACCAGACTGAAAAAAACAGTAATTTTGTGACACTAGGTGAAGGTTTAACTATTAATGGGAATACTTTACCCCAAGTTCCTCTGCGTCCCTTCCTTGTCTATATATATTTGTTTGTAAAATGTTCCTTTTCCCTTTAATGAAAAAAACAAAACAAAACAAAACAATCAAGGGCTCCAGTATTCTTTATCCCATTAACCTCGATCTCCTCGTGATTAAGAAAAACATACACACTTTTATTCTATTTTAACTCCTGGTTCTTGGACGTGAGCCAGACGCCCAGAGTGCTTAGTTTTTAGAGTAGGCAAATGGATCCGAGGTAGGTTTTTATTGTGTAGCATAGCATTGTTTATCTTAATCCTCGACACTAAGAGTGATTTGTATATTTCTGTCATTATATCCGTGTATTCATATGAATGTTGAAAGGGTAATTACTAAAAGCTACACGTAGAACCCTAATACATAATTATAATGACATGCCGATTATTCTCAAAGATAGAGTTATTGACATGCTATGAGAGTGCAGTTGGTCAGTTAGTTCATTATATTGTTTTATTTTATGTTTTGTTCTGCTTAATGTTGTTTTCATAGATATTATGTGTCCTTTCTTCATACGTTCATGTACATACATCAATTGTATTCGTGCCGTATGCCATTAAGTTATTAAATTATTCTGGAAACTGTATATTTAGTTGCAAATATTAACACTTAACAAACTACCAGATATCACGCCTAGTATTTTAATATACCATCGGATACAGTCGCGATCAGTAATTCTAATACAATTTGAAGCCTCAAAATTTGTAAAGGAATCTATGAAATACAAAGAGCAGGTACAGAATGTATAGAAAGGAGAAATTCAACCTGAAACAGCTCAACAAATGTATTAATCAGCATTAATAACTGCAACTATATGTGCTTCTCTTCAGCCCTTCTCTGGCATTGTGAGTCGACCAGTTAATTTCCTCTGCATTATGGTCATTAGGTTTTCTGGTCGATCATTCGCATGCACTGTACACAATGATGGACATAGAAAGGGTGATTAAATTGTCCATAATAATATGTCAGATGGTGGGGAAACCCAACCAGAGTTTTCTTGTTGTCCAGCTATGGCCCCATTCACCCACATTAGCATCGACATGGTAGGCCCTTTGCCCAGCACCATGACTAGGAAATAGTACTTACTGACATTAATGGATGCAACAACGAGATATCCGGAGGCTTCGCCAGTGACTAGTATGCATGCAGAACCTTGGTGTGGAGCATATTCAGTCTACTGCTTACCACCCTCAGTCATAGGGATCTTTAGAGAGACACCATCAGCCGCTAAAGTCCGCATTGTGCAACTTTTGTCTTGAACATGGTCGTAATTGAGACTTGGCATTTCTGATGGTGCTTTTCGCCATCCGAGAGGTCCCTAGTAAATTCCTTGGGTTTTTGCTTAACAAGTTGTTTTTGGGGTAAAGGGTACTGGGTTCTGAGGCCCATCTCGGTAGTTCATAAGGCATGGGAAGGAGATGCGGGCGTCCCAGAGGTCAGCCTGTTAGAATATGTCATGAGAACCAGGAAGAGGCTAAACAGGGCTTTGGCTTTTGTGCAGGCCAATCTGCTTCAGTCACAGGGCAGAATAAAAGATTGATATAACTAGAGGGCCTGCCTCAGAGAGTTTTTGCCTGGTGACGAAGTGTTGGTTCGCCTATCTGTCACGGGTCAGCCTTATGCCACACTTTAGTGGTCCCTACACGGTCGTTGCTGTGGGGGCATTATATTATCTCGCTGCCACTCCTGATCGGTGGAAAGGTAACGTAAACATGGTGAAGCGGTATTTTTACTCCCCTTCAGCTACCTCAGTGCTTCCGGCGGGAGGTCTGGTGTTGGCGCTGGCAGGATTTTGCAGCTCTTCTCGGTCAGTGCAGGGTGCCCCCGAGCCAGCCGACTCTCGGCAGTTCGGGCACTGACACAGGAGCAGCGGTAGGTCTGGGTGAGTCAGAGGAGATTGGTGGAAGGCTATCCTTGGGGCCATCCCTGTGCTGGCTGCAGTAGACATGAAGGCGCAGGAAGAGGAGGGTTGCAGAGCTTTCCGATGCAGTGTAGGCCGGAACCTGGGGGAGCAATGGTGCTCTGGCCCTGAGGAAGCGGCTGTCACATTTCTCCGATGCCCACATTGATGCACTGTTTTGGATGCTGTAGCAGTTCCCATCCGTTTTCAGGGACACACCCGGGATGACCTCCTGGGCGGTCCATTGATGTGAGCCACAGCATACCCATTAAGCAGGCTTCCTACTGTATAATCCGATGTGGTAGCAGTCTCTTGATGCAGATATATCCTATATGTTAGAGAGAGGCCTGATTCGGAGGGGGTGGAGTGAGTGGGCATGTCTTGTGACCCTGCAAATGAAACCCGGTGGTAAGGTGAGGTTTTCTGTCGACTTTCGCATGGTCAATGCTCTTTTCTCGCACTGACTCTTACCCTCTCCATCGTATTGATGACTCGGTGGACAAGATTGGGGCAGCCAGGTTCATTACAAAGGTGGATTTGGCAAAGGATTACTGGCAAGTCCCTCTGAGTGAGATACCTCAGCATATCGCCAGTTTTGTGGTGAGTGGGGGATATATCAATGCCTCATGATACCACTTGGATTAAAAAATGACCCAGCCTTCTTTCAGCGATAAATGGATCGTATAGTAGATAGCGTACCTAATTTCACCGTCTACCTCGACAATGTTATCGTACATGACACTGTTTGGGCTGCCCACTCACTTATTTAGTCGCCTGTCGGAAGCCGGGTTAGTGGTCAATCTATAGAAGTGCGACTTTGTACAGGCCAGAGCACAGTATCTTGGGTACATTGTGGGGCCGGGTTGTGTGAGTCCACCGGATGCCAAAGTGGAGGCTATACATCACTTTGAAGCCCCTTATAATATGCATACTGTACAAAGGTTCCAGGGGATGATCAGATATTATCGTTGTTTCATTCACAATGACTCTACTGTCATGGTCCTGCTGACTGACCTCCTGAGGTAGGACAGAAAGTTCAAATGGTCTGAGACATGTGAACAAGCCTTCAAGGATGTGAAGGCTCTCTTGTAATAGTTTCCCATCCTGCGAGCTCCTGATAATTCAATTCCCTTTAAACTCGCAGTTGATGCTAGTGACGTGGGTGCAGATGAAGAGCTTCTCCAGGACTCCAACGATGGGGTTAAACACCCAGTATCTTATTACTCCAAGAAATTCAATGCTGTGCAACAGATCTACTTAGTGACCGAGAAAGAGTTTCTGTCACTAATTCTAGCACCGGGCTACTTAGCAATTTATCTCGGACCATCATTCCCTTCAGTTCCTTAGCAGATTTAGAAATAAGAATCAGCAGTTGACATATTAGAGTCTGATGTTGCAGTAGTATAACCTGGTGGTTATTAAGGGTATTGGTAATGTGCTTGCCGATTGCTTGTCTAGGGGTGGTCGGGAGATGTCGGGTTGATTGGTCTGTGGTTGTAAATAAGTGAGGTTAAGTTAGTTAGCACCAGAATTTACTGCGAAAGGCAGGGGGTATGAAACTAAATGGAAGATGTCATGGGAGGTAATGGTAAGTTCCTGCATCAGTGTTGACTGCAATGTTTTGGTTATGTGATTATTCATTGCATAGACACATTTTTCGCCTGTGTTGAAAATGTTCTCCATCGTGTGGGGGTGTTACAATGACCTGGTGTGCATGGAGTGGTGTGCATGTGTGTCTGTCTATGTCCAGCTCAACGTATTTCCAAATATTCATTGTACGTCCTTATTTGGCCTATAATGTATTGCTGGCTGTATTGGTAGTTATTTAGATGGCTTTATTGGAAGTAAAATCGGGAATTGTTTGGTAAAATATAATAGGACCCCATAGTATCATGATGGTTCTCTCCATACTACCTATTGATTGGTCCCGGCATCACACACCCTCGTTCATGATTGGCCAGAGAGCTTCATACTTGTAGTGGGATATTCAAAGGGTATTTCCCCTTCAGCGGCCAACATCCGTACGCGATGTTCTGTTTTTGCTGTGTTGAATAATTATTGTAGTGGCTGTGTTTATTGCACTTCAGTGAAGTATATGTTTTATAGAGGAGATATGATGAGGTGTAGCGTGTGTGCTGGCGATAATTGGCAGGTGGAGTTATGTGGATTGAAAACTGGACTTCCCTCCTGGGTTAACTGGCATGGTCAACAGAATGAGATTGTCTCTGATACCATTAATTGTGTGTTTTGCATTTAAATATAACGTAATTTTAAGTACCCAGAGGAACAAGGACTTTGATAGCAGGCATAATTTCAATTATAATAGGCATGCAATCCCCTGCACATATACTTCTAGTTGTCCTGCACCTAACGGGGTTGGCGGTAATTAATTATATAAGCACTTATCCAGGCATAGTCTTACTTCGGTATATTTTATTTTGATTTATGTCCTGTGCCTGTCGTAGTAGGCCTACTTATCCTGCAATGTATGTAACTTGCGGCACTATTGTATATGTTGAATGTTGTGATTGCTTCACACCCACATTGTATTTATTTCATTATTTGTATTAATTAACGTAATTGTAAATTACAGCTGGACTAAGCATATTACAGCTGTCCTGACTAAGCTGCCTTTTTGTTTTGCCTTTATTATTTGTTTGTATTCTTTGGCCACTAGCTACTTGCAGTTAAAGCTGTATACAATTAAAACACTTTGATTTAACATTAATTGGGGTCCAGGCTATTAGAGTGTCTATCTCGGAGTAGTGGGTGGAGAAGCTCCCTGAGCTTTTCAACTATAGGGCGGTTTACTCCGATTTTAGTTGTGTAGTGAAGGACCGTTAATATAATGTATACATATTATTGTGTCTATCTATACGAGGGATAGTTTATAGCAAATTTGGCCCTGGCTTCACTATGGGTATCCCGATGGGTGCAGGTCAGATTAGGACTGACCAACGTATTGGTGGTTCAATGATATGTTATACTTGGCCGCATATATTTAACGCCTTACGAGCGGGCCCGTCAGTAACTTCTACTACCCGCCAAGCGGGTGGTTTTACCCTAAACGACCTTGTTTCCGTGCTCTTTTTCATGCATAAACAAGAGCCAGAGCGTAATAGAATTATGTGTCCCTGAAAGGGCGATAATTGAGCTTTCCAATGACACCAGAACCATCCTTCTACGACCACACATTCTCTTGCAACGATCATGCAAGACGAAGGAAAAATCCCTAAAATACGGTAATTTCCTTACATAATTCCCTGTGTAGCGAGGCAGTGAGTGTGGGTGTGTGTGGAGCTGGGCCCAGTGCTGGCGTGAGAGCCATGCCGAATGGTCAGAGTCGGCCTACGCTCCTCCCCCCGCTCCTCTCTCTCTCAGAGCCAAATATTGCTCAGAATTGCACACCACCTGAAGTCGGTCCCTGCCACAGTGTCCATGGTTCTCTAGACCGACTTAAGTCCACCCCCGCCAGACAAGGGTTAAAGTACAGTAGAGCACATTAATATTACATAGCTTTGGTGCGATCCCCGCCCAGTAATCGACGTTACGGTGCTGGGTTAGGTGAGTGTGAGTTCCATGCATAAATTCAACCGCACACTTGTTGTTTTAGTTGTAGGTATCTGGCAGAACTCGTTTGGGAGATTTTTGAGAAATTCTTCTCCCCAGAGAGCCTGGAATAATGAATTAAGTGTTCTATCTGTAACAGTATGGCGGATGGTTGGTAGAGAGACGCAGAGGTGCTGGTTGTCTACTAGTCCATCGGCTGGGATTCCCACCTGCTATTCATAACACATTGGTTCGAGCCCAGCTAAGAGTATATATATATATACATACAGTATATATATATATATATATATATATATATATATATATATATATATATATACATGTGTACTTTATTTCTTTACAGACAGACGTATACAAACACATATAATAAGCCAGACGCACCCAAAAAACTAGCCCCAGCTGAACAATAAGTGACAGAATCCAGGTCTTCCGATCCATCATCACACCAAGGGTAAAAACTCTCACAAAAAGAGGATACAGGGATATTGTATTTTGCTGTATAAATGGAATACAGCTACATGATCACGCACACACATACACATAATACAGACATCTACATAATACACCTAAACAATTATACACACGACACAAATACATACACATATACAATACACAGTTTCATTCCATATCCTTCGGCATATATTTTTCCGGAATACTACCGTAGTTCACAACATTAATATCCCTATTATTGTGTGTATCATTTTTCACCCTTCTCCCCTACTCTTCCTCCCTCAGATAACATTACTGTTAAGGTATAGAGCAAAGGATAGACTTCGAATAAGGAACAAGTGAAACAACAGACAGTCAACAAAGAAGAACCGTGGATGTGTTTAGTTTTTTATTTTACTTTGTACGTTATCGACTTGTATGTTATGTGCGTATTAAACCCCTCCGTACAGTGAAGGCTGTAGGTAGCTTTATTATAGCCAGGATTAAACAACCTCATACAGCTTAAAATAGTCATTCGCAGCCAATGGATTAGTGCAGGATTATACAACTTAATACAGCTTAAAATAGTCATTCGCAGCCAATGGATTAGTGCAGGATCAGCTGGGTTTGGGTTTTATAATATAGTATACTGTATCTTACCTTGAGTTGTTTATGCTTTTGTTGTTTTCCACCAAACGAGAAGCTGAGTCTTTTAGCAGCTGATTTCTTGATCATTAAATGAAAAGTACGAGATTGTTCACTGGCAGTCATAAGAATAACATCGTTTTCCTTATTAACAATATACTTGGCTATAATAAACTTTAAAATAGAGAACACATTAGATGAAGAAAGGAAAGAGCAATATCCGTCAACTATAACCTTACTTAGTATAGATAAGTTCGTATACCTTTCCTGTTCTTAATACTAGACTGGTCTTTAACGCCACTTCCAACCACACTTACATAAAACCTTTTTATATGCCTCCACTTGTGGGGTGTGCTGACGAGAGAAGTTTTATCAAAATTAAAAATAAACGTTGGAGCCGAACTCTTGGAAGTTGAACCTGCCTGAAATTGCTACACGGGTTTACCAAGAACAATTATTATCTCACAGACTTTTCAGACCATTCTAGGGAGATACTCTAGGTGGAAGAGAAAGACTATTTAGTGAAGAGCACTATTGGCAGAGAGTGAACAGATACTACTGTCTTAATATTAGCAAATTAATGGCGGGAAAGGTCTGAAAATAATCAAACTAGTGATGCATAAGTTTTAAATCTAAAAATACTAATGGAGCTAAACATGAGGGAGAAGAGGATCCCGAATTATACGGCATAAAAACAGAGTAAGTAATGAGATGTAAGCAGAGGGGGACGGGTGTTGCTGGAGAACCTGTAGGAGTAGAGAGCGGCCATCTTTGTCCTTGGACGCCATTATGGTGCCCTAATAATGATAATGCAGCGGGGTGATATATTTTGGATCATGAATATTATAGCTCCAAAATCATAACTGTAAGTAATAATAGAGGCGAACGTTATTGTAATTACGCCCGTTATATGAGTGTAAAGAGAGGGTTATGACACCACGGTCAACAATATTGAGGAAGTTTGCCAATCTATTTTATTATAGGGTCTCCAGGTGATGCAAACGATGATTAACAGGAATAATGAAGGGGTTAATGAAGAGGTAAATGTCTCACTGGACCCTCTTTATTAATGTATATATTATATTACTGTTTTAATATTTTCACATCTGATTTATATTTGTTAATGTTTCCTCCTTCTCTACGTCGTCGCTCTTGCTCTCTCTCTCTCTCTCTCTCTCTCTCTCTCTCTCTCTGTATGTGTGTGCGTGCGCGTATTTATCCTAAGTAGTCAAACGGTTAAAGTGAACAGCTTAAGTAATTATAAAACTAATTAAACTTACACAAAAGAGAGAAAACTGACAGAAACAAACTTAATTAACTTTTTTCACTCGGAAGTGGTGTAAGCGATGTTGACTAAAGCTGATATTACACGAACGCTTTTTCCTTGACCTTATATCGTCAACACTGGTTTGGCAACTTGATGAGGTAAACCCTTTATTTATATGTGTTGCTTAAATAAATATCAATTTATCTATCTATATGCTCAGGCCCAATCTCCACTTTTCTATTTGTTTTTGTTGTTTTATGTTTATTTAATTATTTGTATTCTTGGGGGAGGGAGGCGCCGACTCAAGACAGAAAACAAATAGGGACAACACAAAACACAACAGAAAATAATGAACACACAAACACAAAAATACATATTTACACACATCTACAGTAGGTCATCCAGGAGAAGACCCAGAGACCAGGGTCACCAAGGTCCCTCCAGCACCCCCAGCCCCCGACCACCCGGAGAGGTTCCGATCTTGGCAGGCAGTCATGCAGCGGAGCCGAAGCCACAAGCCCGCACACCCTACATATTAATCGTCTCCCCGGGCCAGGCGCCTGATGGACTATTATCTAGTCCAACTTGCGCCCGACACGTTCCCCCAAATGACCACGTGTTCACTCATCTATTCACAAGGATTCTCCATTCATTCCTGATTATTACCACTTCCCTTGCCTGATCTATATTCATTCCGTTATCATCCAAAGGTTGTCTTACACAGTCTCTCCATCTCAATAGGGGTCTTCCTGCCCTTCTACCTCCCCTTGTATCTGTTACGACCGGCACTACGAAATAAACAAGGGCACTTAATGATGGACTAGATGATAGGCTATATCTGCAACAATGGAACGCTAATTCCAAAACCCTCAAACTATTACGCCGGTGAACAAAAACACTTAAAACCCTTCAGAGTTAATCTACTGGATAATGGGGTATCAATTAACTAGGTTTTAGTGCACTTCTACAAAGGCTTTCCGGTGACGGTAAAGCCAACTCACAACAGGAGTACTTACGTTACAAAAATGCTCTTAAGTAATAACAATGCTTGACTAAACTATATAAGATTTAACACCTTACGAGCGGCCTAGGCGGTAATTTATATGTACCGCCCAGCGGGGTGTTTTTACCCTAAATAGGGTTGTTTACGTGATCATTTTCATGCCTAAATAACACCCAGAGCGTAAAACAAGTATCGTTCCCTGAAAGGGCATAAACAGAGCTTTCCAATGACACCCCAACCATCCTTGTACGGCCGCTAGTTTTGTTGCAACGATCGCACAACACGAGTGCAAAAACCATGTAATTAGGTAGTTTTCCTACATAATTCCCTGTGTAGCGAGTGCGTGAGAGTGGGATTCATGTCAGTAGGTCCGCCGCGGTGGTCTGGAGCAGTCATACGCTTGCTACTCTCCTGCCACCACTTATCTCTCTCTCTCAGCAACATTACGAGGTGAAAATGGCACACGACATAAGTTGTGAACCGCCACTTAGTCCAAATTTCTTTCACAGGACATAAGTTGCGCGCCGCCAATAAAGGGTTAATAAAGGAAGATATGCTTACGTTAACTTTTAGTGTGAGTCTGTACTCAACACTAATTCTACAATGCTCTATGAAAACACTGGAGGTCTAGTCCTACAGCAATCAGATAATGAATCTTCTAAAAAGGTCTGATGCTCTAAGATGCTCGTTAATATAGAACAGACATAAATGCAGGGGCAGGACACCAAAGCGTGTATCTTAAATACACCAATAAGTAGGATACATAATTACAACAAGGGAGTGCAACAACTCTGTGACAGCACTAATAATAACCTCTCAGAACCAGTACTTCCTTAGCCAACGAAACAGCCAAACTGGGTTGTACACTAAGAGACAACCTTGGCTAAAATTAGGCGTGAATAATTCCTAAAGCATACACAATGAAAGTTAATATACACAATGGTGTCTTTCTCACTAATAAAGTCTAGCAGTGGCACAAAAAGGTACTAGGAAACTAGGCAGAGCGCAAGCATGCTCGTAGCCTACTGTCTCCCCTTGAACAGATTTCCCTTATGTTACGTTAAGTGACTTGGAGGCTCTCTTGGTAAGTCCAGATCTCAAGTATCTGGTCTTACCCTCGTGCTCTACAAAGGACAACACAATGAGGTAGCAAGTATACAAGTGAGAGTAGGCAAAAGCCCTTCACCTGTATACTGCTACACTCGCAAAGGAAAATATACACAAGGGTTACAGGCTAGCTAGCTTCTTCGATGTTACAGGCTCTGACTTGCCACATACATAACTCAAACAACGACCAAAGATACCCTCCACTGTCTAGCATTAAATAATGGGAAAGAACAGCTCAATAATTAGAAGCACCCCAACACTAGGCTAGCATATGACTATGACTCTACTAATCCCTAACGCTAGTGCAAACATAAATGTGAGAGCTGGTGCTGGTAATACGACTGGCTGACTATGGAAGTCGTATGCAGAACCAGAAGGGATAAGTAATTGAATAAAGAGAGAAGTATGAAAACGAAGAAGTTCAGAGAGAGAGACAGTAGTATAGGGGGTTATATGGGGGACAGATTGCAAAGGACACGTAGGACCAAGCACACTATGCCAAGCTCTGCCGGAGAAACGCGGCAGGAGCCCCCACAGGACCAACAAAGGCAGCGGCATCCAATCACAGACGACTACGTCACGAGGAGAAAGCGTCACTTAGGACGCGCCAAGCGCGCCAGCCAATCAAGAGCCTGGGAAAGCCCGCGCGCGAGCGAGGGAGGCACACGTACATACACACGCACATATTACTACCGCGCTGCCTCCTCCGCTCTCTCTCTCCTTAACTTCACACAATGCATCTTATATTCTATCAATGGTATAAAATACTTCCAAGTGCAACAGACAAGAATAAAGACCACCACTGATCTGTCTGTGACAATATGAACTCTATGAAAGAAAGAACATCGTTCTACGATTATTGTAACCCATTTCACTGCCCTAGCGAGCGCTAGCGAGTTACGAGTGCATTCTGGCAAGCTGGCCAGCGTAACATATCTGACTCACATATTCTCTTTGTAAGACTTTCATCTTCCATTCGTTCAACATGACCATACCAGCTCAGCACCCTTCTGCCACTCTGGCTGACAAATGTTCCTGCTGCCCCACTCTCCTACGTATCTCTTCATTCCTCAATCTGTTTCTACGAGTAACTCCACACATACTCCTCAAGCAGCTCATCTAAATATACTTTTACTTATTTCTGATACCATTGAATAAGATCGTAGAAATATTGCTGGACAATATGTTGACTATCAAAAATCGAAAATAATACTTCTCTGTGATTCCCCTTTAGAGAGACTAATGAGGAAGTAAGAAGGAGGTGTGGTGTGGAGGTAGATGTGCTGGAGAGTGTGAAAAGGAACAACTTGAGAAGGTTCGGCCATGTGGAACGTATGGAAGGCGAGAGAATGACTAAGAGAGTGTACGAGAGCGAGGTGGATGGACAGAGAGGGAGAGGTAGACCGAAAGAGAGGTGGAAGGATGGAGTGAGAAAGTATATGAACGAAGGCGGTGCTGGTTGGGGGGAGGGGCATCGACTGACTGGGGACAGAGGTGCATGGGGGCGGTTCGTTCGTGGCCACCCCTTCGGGGATCATGGCGTCAGGCAATAGATAGATAGATATATAGATAAACTATCATATTCTCAACTTTCTTTATGTATTTCGGTATATTAAAACACCGTCCATGCTTTCCTCCCTGCTGTCAATGTTGGGATCACCGTACTATCATACATTGACTATGTTGCTTTGATGCTCACCTCCTTATTCCTAGTCACTGCTTTCAGATAACCTACAACTACACTGTTGCACCGTCTCATGTTTATTTATTACATTACCCATGTACTTAATATGAGGTGACATTTTCCATAACCTGGCTATTCAGCCTTACTTCTTACTCTAACTGCATTCCTCTCAAAGATCATTCGCTTGCTATTTAAGACATTGAACTTCAGATTATGTTACTTCCACACAGTATCAAACATATTCACCAAATATTTCAACACCCTTTCATCCTTACTTAATAGCACTATGTCATCAGTAAACAAAAACACAGGCATCTCCACTCTATCCCTTCCCTTACCAGTGGTACTCCAACATCCACTTTTCTTCATTGTGTTTTGTTCATGACTCCATCCATGTATATATTGAACAACCATGGGGACATCGCATACCCCTGCTTTAATCCAGCATTCAGCTCAAAGTACTCACTCTGGTCATCCTCTACAAACACTGCTGCCCGTGCACCATCATGCATGCTCTTCCCCATTTCCAGCAACTTGACATCTACTCCATAATTCTCACTCCTGTCATACATCTTTCTTATCAGTTCCGTCATAGGTTTCCATCAACTGCATGCATTTCGTATATAACTTCCTCCCCTTAACTTCCTCCCCTTCTCCTAATACTACTTTACAATACATATTAAGGAGAATGTCTGACCTACTGTAGATATAGTCTTCCCTTCCTAACCCTAACCTGCTCCTCACTAACCCATTGCTCTGTTATTTTCTCTCACTCCTTATCACTATCCTAGTGTATCGTCCCTACTATGCTTAGTGGTTACCACACTCCTCTCTTCCCTTTATCTTTATACAGGGGTATTATTATACTTGATTTCAAGTCTTCTGACACTTTTCCCTTCTCCCATGCCAGTCTACTATACATATTTTCGAGAGCCACACAATCGCTGCCTGACCTCCATAGTTCAGCACATCGCCACACACTCCATCTATGTCTTAAGCTTTACCCATCTTCAACCACCTCAAACCCTCACATGTTTCTGACCTCCTCATCCCCTTTCTTTTCCCTCTTCTGCTTCTCTCCTTCTCTCTCCCATTCGCCTCCTTCTCATTCCCTATCCAATTATGTCTGCAACTCTTTCATCCTCGAAATTCAACAATTCTTTGAAGTGTTCTCTCAATATCCCGACATTCTATTTTCCACTAGCACTCTAACCTTTTAATCTCTCATACCCTAACTACTTTCTTTATCACATTCCTTAGTTCTTTTGCCCTAGATTCAAACAGTTTGTTAACATTCCATAGACATCATCCTTTGAAATATTTCGAATTGTTACAAACTTCTTATTTATCAAGGATGTCAGTACATGTTTTAATCTTGTTTTCGTTAATTTTGTATTGTCCCTTCCTCTGGTTATCAATGTTGAAAAAGTGTTCTTGAAATTGTTGACGCTACCCCCAAGCAATTATATTTAGCCCAAGACGACATTGTAGGGACATTTTAAAACGGTGTTAGCGAGTTAGGTTTGTATTTTCCGTGTTCTGGTTGTCTATTTTAAAAAGGGGTTTGTGACGTTAACCACTCCGTTAGAACCGCATGGCTTGTCCTACAGTGACTCGCTAGGATCGCCGGGGCAGTGGATGGGGCTACAGTTTGTGTATTAGAGTTATCCTCTATCCTCCCCCTCCCCGTAGCAATGACATATTTAAACCAAAGAGCAATGAAACTAAAACTGAAGCCAAACCTACCACCACACCGTATGTGAAAAGTCAGGGGCCTTTTACATCACAGTATAAGCCGAAACCGAAATTTATGTGTTTTAGGTGCCACCAGGAGGGTCATAAGGCAAATGAGTGCCCTAGTCGACCTCCTCCGGCAGCCGTGTCTTTTGCTCACGGCATTGGAGTGTTCAAGAGATGGTTACCCGCAGGGGATTCAGTCAGTCCGGGGACCCAACTTCACTTCTAGCCTCTTTGGACAAGCAATGCCGCAGCATGGGATTGTTGGGGTTGTGTCATCTGCATATCATCCGGAGAGCCAGGGTGTGTTAGAGCGATGGCACTCGGCCTTGAAATCTGTGCTTCGTTGTTGTTGCTTTGAGAGTGGGAGGGATTGGGATCTTGGCCTGCCATGTGTTTTGTTTGCTGTGTGGGAGGTGCCTGGGGAGAGTTTGGGATTCAGCCCTAATGAGCTCGTCTTTGGACACCGTGTCAGAGGGCCTCTCCATATGGTTGAAGAAGTATGGGAGGGCGCAGAAAAACCTTGTTCTATGCTCAAGTGTGTCCTCAACAGTCGAGAACGGATGTTGCGCAGTCTGGAGTTGGCTGGCCGTAATTTGACTAGCTCTCAGGCCCTCAGGAAGGACAGGTACGACCTCAAGGTTGAACTCATGGAGTTTCACGTGGGTCAGGAGGTGTTGATTCTACTGCCCCTTGTAGGTCACCCCTTATCCGCGAAGTACGCTGGTCCTTATAGGGTGGTGGAGGAGCTATCAGACCTGGATTACTTGGTAGCCACTCCAGACAGATGGAAGCGCAATCAGTTATGTCATGATAATCCCGTGAAGGAATATGGGAGGCACCCCCCTGAGCCTCTCACTGTGCCTGTGATGACGTTTAGCAGTCAAGGTGGAGAAGGAGAACGGGACAGTCAAGCTCAGGTGGAGGATAACTGGAAGGATAAGAAGTTCAAATGGGCGCCTGAGTGTGAGAAGGTGTTTAGAGAAGTAAAACACCTGTTGTGCACTCACCCGATCCTCAGGGCCCCTGACTTTAGCCTACCTTTCCAACTAGCAACGGAGGCTAGTGGTGTGGGGGCTGGTGCCGTCCTTGTGGAAAAGGACGATGATGGGCTGGAGCATCCTGTTAGTTTCTGCTCGGAGAAGTACAATTCGGCCCAGGGGAGCTGCTCTGTTGTCGAGGAGGAGCTGCTGGCGGTTGTGCTTGCGCTGGGGCATTTCAAGGTCTATGTTCCAGCCTATGGTCCGGTCGTTGTAGTTTACCCAGATCATCACCCTCTCAAGTTCTTGGACCAGTTTCACAATCGGAATATGAGGCTGACCAGGTGGTCACTAAGGTTATTGGTATATAACCTGGACATACGCCATATTGCCGGTTGTGACAACGTGGTTGCAGATGGTCGTTCAAGGGTATATGATGCTGGGTAGATTGACACACGGGTAGCCTCCTGCTTTAGTTTGAATAGTATTTTGCGCTTGGTGCTTGTTGGCTCGCGGTTGTAGCCCAGCGTATTGGGTCGTAAAGCAGGAGTTGAGCGTTTGGTATAGAAGAAAAAACTAGGCTTGCCCCTATAGTGCAGCCGAAATAAACAAATTATAAACATAAAAATCAAATAAAAACTCTTTCTTTGATAGTTGATTTTTTTTAGTATGTTATAGCAGTAATTCTGAGTTGCACTCCTCTCAGAATGCTGGGCTAGAGAAGCTCGCTCTTGAGGAGCATAACTACATATAATTTAACCTATGGTGTTGGGGAGGGTTATAATTTTGAAAAATATTTTGTTGAAGAACTGTGCCAGATATTTTACTGCCGCTGGGTGATGGGAAGTGGAGATATAGCATGGGTTCTAACCATCAGATTTTTGTGAGCCGTGGGGCCTCTGAGAAAAATCTTGGGGGGGGGGTGTGACGTTAACCACTCCGTTAGAACCGCATGGCTTGTCCTACAGTGACTCGCTAGGATCGCCAGGGCAGTGGATGGGGCTACAGTTTGTGTATTAGAGTGTGCTTTATTTCATATGAAAGCTTGTGTCATGGGCAGTCCAGAAAGGCTCTTTGTTTTCACCCATGTCAAGGCTTTATATATTTAATTGTAAAGTATATGTTTTATCATTAACTAGTAATGATGGGATCTGGGAGAGAGAGAGAGAGTAGAACAGAGTGAGAGGGAGCGCGTAGTGTTTTTGTCCCGGTCGATGACGTCACGGCTGGCTGCCTCGTTCGCGGGGTTGGTGGAGAGAGGTCCTTACCATGCTGCAAGCTCTCTTGCTATTGGTTAGAGGACTTGTAACCGCTTTTTTCCCACGCGGCTCGAGCTGGTGCGAGTATATATACAGTTCCTCGCCACTCTCTCCCTCAGATCTGGTTTCTAGAACGCACCCATCTTTTTCCCTTGCTACCTGTCACCTGTTCTGTACCTGAGAATCTTTTCCTCTGCCTATCTCTCTCATTTTCCATATCTTTCACCACCTTTTATTAACATTATATCCCCTCTGGTTAACTCTGCAAAATCAGCTTCATGCTGGCCAGTTGTATTGTGCGTTAAGGTCTGATATAACCTATGTATGTTTAGTTGTTAAGATAAGTGGATCACGAAGCATTGGTTGGCTTTCATATTACTGCTTCCTTTAATTATTAGTGTTCTGCTGGATTAGATAATGCTAGACTGGGAGTCTGATATTATAAGGTATTGTTTCCTATGAGTGCTGGCTTTAGTTAAAAGCTGCACGACATACCTGAGAACTGGAGTTGATTGAGTAAATTCTAGTCTGTGTGCCATTGAGAATAGAGCATGCACGAATGAGGGCTTTTTGCCTATACCATTCTGCACTGTTCTAGTCTCGATTGTTTGTCTTTGAGGTACGCCAGGAGAACGCTTAATACTTCGGTATTAAGGTTTCTCAAGAGAGCTACCCTTCCCTATAACGTAATATTTGACGCACAGACTTGAGATTTGCACTAGGCTATGCGGCATGCCATACGCACCAGTATCTCGTATCATTGACTCTAGCTAGACTTTATCAATCATAGACATTAAGTATATTAACCTAATTACTCTTTTTATGCATACCCGTTTATGATTACACAAGCATTTCGCAGCCTAGTTTGATGTATTGAGACACAAACGACTTAGGCTCTTTTGTTGATAGGAATACTGCATTGTCGTGGCGATTATTATTGTTGTTGTGTTTAGGATATTCTTGGCTCCGACGGCATTATATATTCTGCCTTTTTGTGTGCATAGCCTGCACGAGCATTGTTCCGCTGCCTGCCTTTTTGGGTTCCATTTCCGATACGAGCATCTTTATAGCATCTAACATTTAAAGAAGATTCCTTGTTAGTGTTGAAGGACTTTAGTGCACTTTCTTTCATGCAGGAGTGCCTGACATTTATTGATTAAAGTAACGTAAGCTGTAACTTCTCTTACCACCTTACTTTGCATACCATAACCAAGCACCTTCGGTTATAGGTAGTAATAGGCTGTTTTCACATAACATTAAGCCTAGAGTACACGCACATTTATTGAGAGTTTGATAGCCTATTATTGCATATAGAACTCTGTAGAGTATTTGTGTTCTTTGTTCACTGGGAATATACATCAGAGGTTGGAGCTAGCGCTTTCCGTTGTAACATTTATGCCATTACTAGTCCAATGAATAAGAGCCCTGATATATTTGAACCCCAGTCGTAACAGGTTCTTAAGAGTATTCATGCTACCCACAAGCGATTTTACTTAGCCAAGGAAAAACATTATAGGAAATTTTTAAAGCGGTGTTAGCAAGCAAGGAAGCAGGGTTGGTGGTGGAGGTCCGGTGTGTTATGTTAGTGGTGTTGGTGTTGTTGTTCTTGTTAATTATGGAACTTTGGTCTCATTATGCGGAGAACAAGGTAAGCTGTGGCAGGTGTACACATATATATACCTGTATATATATATATATATATATATATATATATATATATAGAGAGAGAGAGAGAGAGAGAGAGAGAGAGAGAGAGAGAGAGAGACGACTATAGGTGACATGGAAATAACAAAAGAAAATCAACGAAACATGGTTATTGGTTATATTTGAATACTGTAGGTAGGAACTTGTAAACAGATACAAAAGGAGACACACCTATGATATACAAAGACAGGGACGAGCAATACACAGAATATCGAAGACAGATTTCTATAAATTATGTAAAGGATTAGGCACCGAGCATGCGAAGGTGAATACAAGTAGAACAAGTTAGAGGCAACACAAATAATTATGAAAGAGGAAGTGGAGGAAATAAATAGGCTAACAAAGAAATGAGAGTGGGTAAAATAGAACGGAAACAATAAAACAATACAATAACACAAACACTTTACAATTTAAGAAATAAAAACAAAGGGGTTGGGGGTAAGACAAAACAAGAAGTATAAAATATGGCAGTAGGAAAGGAATAAAGGCGAGATACCGGTAATTATACATATGGGTAGAGATTGAATATAGGCAAATAGAGAAATAGAAGGGCAAGTTGGAGGAATGAATCATAAATATTACCAAAAATACGGAAAGACATGCAATAAACCAGGAACAGATAACACGGGAACTACGAAAAGGAGGAGGGGAAAAGATGGAGAATGAGGCAAGTGAAATTGTAGAAAAACACGATAAAACGAGAGTAGAGGACTGATAAATTAGGATAAAAGATAGATATAATTAAGGAATATAGAAGGAAAATGTATAGAAGAAAACGAATGATGCGAAACAATAAATGGAGAAAGAGAAATAGGAAGAAAATAAAGCAGGTAGGAGAGTAGGAAGGCTTGATAACACAATACCACGGGGTATAATTATGACAATAATAAATAATTGAGAACTTTAAACAATATTATAATGAAAAAGAGATAAAATCGAATAGACGTAGCAAAATAGAATAGGACATGTAAGAAGACAGCTAAGCCAGCAGAAGAGAGGAAACAAAAGAAAGGAATGTGAAGTAACGACAACAATACTGAAGGGAGATAAGGAAGAAGATTAAATTAAATTCCATAAGTATATTGACACACACACACACACACACACACATATATATATATATATATATTATATATGAACAAGAATGATATCTTTATTGCTGAAAAATACTATATAAGTAAATTAAACCCAGAATTAAATACATAAGCTTCACTTCTAGGAAGCTCCATTTTTTTGTTCACTGTATTGTTTTCTGTGAGTGTTTTTTTTTTTTTTTTTAACTAAGTTTCTTGAGGTCTAAGTGTTTTTTCTTTTTGTTTAGTTTGTTCATTTCGGTAACTTTTGTAATTTCATAGTTGGCAGCTCATATTTTGTGTATATAAACTAGGAGTTAACTGTGTATTTTTACGTCAGTCACCACCTACACACCATTTTCTCAACATCATAGTAAGCTACATGTGTGTATGTACTTCATATAACCTTTTCAAAGTCATATTCACAGGTTAGATTAATATATATTATAAATAGTGTTATCTTTTTTGATCACATACATTTGTGAATGTCCTTATTCGTCTGGTTAAGTGTAAAATATAAACTTATAAGGTTTCCCTTTGAATTGTACAGTATATATATCTAATAGATATTTTTCTTTTTTGGTGTTAGTCAACATAATAATGTAAACATAATTTTACTTTTAATTATACATTTTACAATAATTTTCGCAAAAATCGTTAGTGTGTTTTTGCATAATATATTCGTAGCCACTGTCAAGTGTGCAGTAATATTCTTTATTATATGGTTGGATATACATAGGATGTTAATAATTACATAAATCGTAAGTGTTAATGTCTATGAGGATGAAGTTTCTTGTGTATTAAGACATTTAGAAATAAGTAAGGAGATCCTCCCAAGATTTATAATTAAAACATATTTATTGGTTAAAAGGATGAAGTTTTTCTTGTGTGTGTGTATTATGTATTATTACTTTTGGAAAGAGTTAAGAGGTCCTTACAAGCTTTGTACATAACATATATTTATACTAGGTTACTTTCTTTTTAGGATCGTATGTTGAAATATAGCCTGAAGATGGATGTGTGATACGTCCGAAAATTTGCAAATAAATCATTCTCAACATGTATACTGTTGTGGCTCTTGTCCTACTCTTCATCTAAAAAATTATATATATATATATATATATATATATATATATATATATATATACAGTATATATATATAACATTATACAATATTTACCTCATTTACAACTAATTTTGTTATTCATGACAATGAAGACCAACATTTATACTGTAGGTATATAATATCATTATGTCCTTTAATAATGTACACACATACACTGATCTGGCAGTACAGCAGGTTAGTGTGGATATGGTAATGCAAAAATGATATCTCGCAATCATATATTATTATTTTTGCGATTTAACCTGGTATAGTATATTTGAAGTTGAACATTATTTATCCAGAATGTACCTGACACAGTTTTCTCTTGAGAGAAGATGTTGAACATTTGTGATTTAATTGTTCAGAACATTGACTCCATGTTTTATATATCATGAAAGTTGTACCCATCGGTACATGTATTTGAGTCTTCTTCTTGTTGGCTATTAAATAACTTCATTTCTGCAAAACATTTCATTCAGACGTTTAGACAGCATCTGTATATTTTCAAACACCATTTGTGCTACATTGTATTCGTTTAACTTTTTAAAACAGTCAATACACTCAATCATATATATATATATATATATATATATATATATAATTATATTACCCTGAAGATGTCTTGAGAGAATAGACGAAAGCTTGGTGTTCCATTGTTTCAATTTTCCTAGCGAGTTTTACTACACATATATATATATATTCAGGGTGTATTGAAACAACTGTTACAGACTATGACGAACACATTTTAAAATGGAAAATAAACACATATTGTTGTATCACATTTTTCCCATAAATGTTATTTTAGAGATAAATGCCTTTTTAGAAATGTAGCAAAACAGGGTTACAAGTAAAGCACTAAATTATTAATACATGATAAACCTATTTATTATCGACTTAAGCCACTTTCACACATTCACGATGTTGGTCCCGATGTACCCCGATTTGAATATTGGGACACAACGTAGTGCAATCCCCAACGTGTGTCAGGGTCGTCGGGGAGCGTCGTGTTACCCGCGGTGCGGGACATGGCAAATCGGGACTTGGCCACCAAAGTTTTGGATTTGTTCAAAAATTTCGCACGATGGACTTTTGGCGTGGTACCATCGGGTAACGTGTCGATGACGACATGGGTCTGGCGTATCTGCATCAGGTTACATCGGCATCGACGTGGCTGCGTCGGGGTATAAATAGTTATAATATATTACAGTAAAAGTCATGTAATCCGAATGGCAGCGGACCGACAGTGCTTCGGATTAGTGGAGTATTCTGACAACACTATAAATACGCACATGATGAATAAATAAAGACCTGATATGGTATAGGCCTATACCGTATATACCGTATATACGTATATACCGTATATAATATTCCATAATCAACTTATATCAAACGAGTTTATAAGTTCAAATGAAAAATCAGTGTACCGGTATGATTACCGAAACACGTGTACCAATTTGTGTACCTCGGGGTACATCGGGACCAACATCGTGAATGTGTGAAAGTGGCTTTAGCTAAAGGGAAAGCATGGGTTTACCTATTCACACATTAGTAATTAAGAAATAAAAGTATCTAAGAATGTGGTGATGATATTATGTGGTTAGCAGATATATACTAATTATTAGCAACATATTAGCGTAAACAAAATATGTAACATTTGTAACTCTGGTCATGGGACATAATGCTGATGCCCAAGTCTGGGTCGGGTATCCGAACGTGGCAGAAGGTAATTCAATCGTTTATAAAGCGTAGTCATAATGGGGGCTGATCGTTCTTGCGCAATTGTTATGTATTTAATGATGATAGTATACTGCATGTACAGTTATGTTCAGGAATGAAGAGTCATCGAGCAATACGAAAAGTTATAGGAGCTAAATGTTGCATACCGTACAATTGTGACCACGCATACCTGACCAAACACTCATGTTATAAAAGAGTGAGGGCAAAGAAAATTAATGACATACACAGACATACATACACACACACATAAACCTCTCATTTCCATGTTTATGTAAGGTAAATAAATAAGCGTGACAAAGGGAGACGTGTGTGTGTGTGTGTGTGTGTGTGTGCTTCCTTAGTCATTGCTCATTGTCTCAATTATAACGTCATCGACTATTACTGACAATATTGGTGTGTAACAGTTGTACTGTACAAATAATAGGTTATATATTTGGAAAACAGGCATGATATCATGTCCACGCCGATAATTCATATTTGAGCAGATTCGAGTGGAATCCGAAGCTTCATAAAACGCCTCGATTCATTTTTCAAAACTGTATTACATCACTTGGTGGGAATTATACAGTATTTGTTTCAATTAATCTTATTATTACACTGTAATGACCATGTACAGTCACGAGCATAAATACTTCCACACCAACCAAATAATGTTCGAACCTTTGCCTCCAAAGGTATTGCAAAACTTTGTATTCAAACTCACAATTATTTCTGTATTTCATTCTAGCTACCGTCAAACGATTTATTCAGCTTAGTATAAACCCCTAGTGATGAAAGAGATGACGTTATCTGGTTGATGTCGCAGCATTTATGTCATGACTGTACAGCAGTGGTAATTAATTCTGATCGATTTAGAAGTGTCGAACTGATTAAAAGAATCTCTGAAATTCAAATACCCAGTATAAATTAGCTAGGAAATTCAATTCAACCCGAGACCGCTTCGAATATGTTTGTATATGAATAAAATTTGTTCACAACTGTACAATACATTAAATAAAATTATGCAATAACTTCGTAATGCCCACATTTTGTGGTTCTATTCATCATTCAACATTGGTAATAATTACTAACATATGACAGTAATATCTGCAGACCACTTGAAGATCGTAATTTGTTTCATCCAAGATACCTTCGGTGTTTCCATACATGTTTGATATTAACAGAAAATAATTTTAGTTGTAAACGATTTATAAAGGGAACATAAATTACATTATGTCAACACGAAAACTAATTATGTTTATAATTCAACATTCCTGGGTATAAACTAGGAGATTGGGGGAAGGAAGGGGGGGGGGGGGGGGGGTAATGAAGGGGGAGACCAATGCCAGTGTTCGGTTTATAGCACATGCTTGGACGACACTGATTATCTTACTGTATATCCTGTAAATCATTAATGCTTAATTATTTTATATTTCATTATAGAATAAAATTAACTTGTTTTTTTAATCTGTACTTAGCACTTGAAGTTTGTAAGTGTTGTTATTGGACGTTTGAAGTACAATCAATAGTTTTTGTAGCACGAACATATTTTAAATAAGCAGTCACATGCTGATGCTCAGACTTCAATGCCATAAATAGAGTGTGCACAAATTAAACTAATATTGAGTGTCACGAAAGTTGAAATATTAAATTAGTTTCTAGCTTTACATAATATCCTAATATGTTGTCATATTAACTTGTATGCTTGTTATCTGACTCCTAAGTATTTATTACACTCTACCCTGTTTAACATATTTGTGGATAAAGGTGTGACGCATGTCCAGTGTGAGCATGCTGTACAGAACGCCTAGTCATGCCCCACTCTCGCTAGGATCGTCAGGGCAGGAACTTTGGCTGTAGTCTATGTAGAGTTTCCTAACTTAGTTCATGTGAGCCGTTGTACTATAAGTAATATGAATATCTATTTTGTTTTCATCTGAGTCAACGAGTTCTATTTTATATCATTAGTTATAAGTATTGTGTGTAAAACTTATTTGTAATGATGGGAGAAGCGGCAGCCACAGTTGGGGGTCAGTGGGTGCGCCATGCGGGAGGTGGGCCTAACTCACTAGCACTCCCCCCCCCTCCCCCCTCCCCTCAGTGCTAGGAAAGCCTTTGTCAATCCCAGAGGAGAGAGAGAAATTACGTAATGATTGTCAGTGGGCGGTCCTTAGTAGTTCACGTTGGGCTCACTAGAGGGCCGAGTATAAAAAGGGAAGTCTACCCATTTTTTGATCAGAACTCATTAGGCAGAGCGACTTCTCATTTCCCTTGCTAACTATATATATTCTTCTGACTGATGTGAACTTTCTCTACTACCTTACATTCTTATCTCCTCTTTTCGCTACCCTTTTTAACTTCCATGGTCCCATTGGTGCAGAGCTAGTCAGCCAACGTATTATCGCTTGAGTTCTCATGAGATACATGCCTATTAGATAGCCTATTTTGGAAGGGTTAACTTAGAATAGGATTGATTTATGTTTGTTGCACTTGTCTATGCATTTCCCTGTGTGTTATTATTATTATTCCTGTTTTCTGCTAGTCTAGGTAATGCTAGACTGGGGTAAGGCTTTTCTGTGTTACGAGTTGTTGTTTGATGCAGTGGTT
This sequence comes from Paralithodes platypus, assembly GCA_032716605.1. Classification (NCBI taxonomy): domain Eukaryota; kingdom Metazoa; phylum Arthropoda; class Malacostraca; order Decapoda; family Lithodidae; genus Paralithodes; species Paralithodes platypus. Next base: position 41,169,724 of record CM064567.1, on the reverse strand, counting down.
AAGCGATAAACCTGCATACTCGTTTCGGTTCAGTGAAGCCTAGGTTGTCTTCGCGGCTGACTGTGTTGAGTTAATCATTTACAGTGCGTGAGGGCAAGAGCCTAACCACCCTGTATTTTATTAACAGCTTGTTTTTACTTTGTCAAGGAGCCGGGAGAAAACCAGATACAAGGGATCTGGATTTCTCAAAGTGCACTTGTTAGTGTTAACGTAATACTTTAAACAGTTGTGAGGACTTCGCTAGGCTACGAGCCGTTTTTGCTCAGTCACTGCTACCTTTTGCCCACAGTACCCCAGCTAGACTTTACTCGATTAGTAGATACAGAATAGTATTGAAGCTTTCCTTATGTATGATATTGTTTATGCACTATTGATTTCATGTGTTGCAAGCTTGGCTACTTTAGTGATTAGTGGCCCACGAGCACAATCCGAGTAGGCTATTGCCGTTGCATTTGCGGAGTACTTCTTTTTAATGTTTGCCATTTACTATTGCATATTCTTTTAATTATTCTTATGCCAATTTAAACCTTTAATAGTATTTAATTGCCAGTGTTTTTCTTATTGAATTACTGTTCAAAATCCGATACGTACTTCTTACGAGCATCCGAGAAGCATCTAACTTTTTTCAGAAGATTCCTTGCTCGATGCTTAAGGACTATTAATTAACGTAACGTAATAGTGCCGATCCGAAGTAGAGGGTGGAGGACTTCTTAAGTTCTTAGTCAAGGGTGGATTACTTCGGCTTCGGCCAACACTATTCTTTGGTGTTGTTGTTTCTTACTTCTTTGTTTGATTGTTGACCAGACTAGAGAATTCCTGTCTCTTTATTAGTCTGTTGTTGAACACTAGTACCGAGTTCTTGTATACCCCGTTATAGCAGATTGAACTCTGGAGGGTATTGGTGTTTTTTGTTCGGCTGGCAGTACTCAGGGGTTGGGATCGTGTGTTTCCGTTGTGGCAGCGAGCCGTATTCGAGTCCTGATTGAGAGCCCTTGTGTACCCGAGTGCCAGGTCGTAACAAAGGTTAGTCATTAATGGTGCCCCCTTTTTGCTAAATATCATGTAATGTATTGCGGACTCATTCAATGAAAAATCATTTGAATTTGCCCACTCTTATATCTATTTATCTAACTATCTATCTATCTATCTAGGAAAAACTGCCCTTTTTATGGCATATTCCTTGAAGACATGAAGATTTGACGAAAGTCATAAGGAAGCTCTGAAACATCAAAACATAATGAAGTATACATATGACACGAACAAGTTGTAATCTTTAATCATACAAAAGGTGCAAAAACATTCTAGAGCAAGGTTAAGAAAATTTCAAATACAACAAGAGTTATATATACCGGTATATATATATATATAGAGAGAGAGAGAGAGTGCGAGAGAGCGAGATAGATAGATAGATAGATAGATAGATACCGGTAGATGGATATATGAATAGATAGATATGTTTGTATTAATTGATTAATACAACTATTTATGTTTCCATTTGCCATAAGATAAATACGTATACTGTATATTTAGTTGACGGTTAAATATTATGTTAGTATTGTTAGCAAATATTATTGATAATATGGAAGACGAAACAACACCCACATAATTAACAAACACACAAACTAAGACAGGGCCAAAAATAGAACCCTGCCACATTCCACTTCTTGCATAACATGTATCAACGTGTTTGTCATTAAATTATACATATTGAAACATATTGAGGAAGAGGAGAGGAGATTAGGAATGAGAGAGAGAGAGAGAGAGAGAGAGGCGGGGAGGAAAGACAATGAAGAGAACTAGGAGAGAGGCGGAGTAACGACAGATAAAGAAGGAGTGGAGATAATTTATGATGATAAAGGACATGGGGAGGAAGAAGACAGGACACGAGAGAGAGAGAGAGAGAGAGAGAGAGAGAGAGAGGGATAAGCGGGGCGGGGGATACGTGTGGTGGTATCAGGACATCTCAGGCACGCTAGCATTGGACATGACTGCCGCGGGAGCCAGATAATAGTTTGTTATCCATTCCATTTATGCAACACAAGGTAATAGGTCACTTAATAAGGGACCAGGGTATAATGAATAGTTTTATGGCGAGAGAGAGAGAGATGGTTTTTAGTTATTGTAGGTCGCATTTCAACGACAACGGCTTTAAAGGTGTGCAGAGGAGAGCAATCAACAACATATCGAGATCTACTGATCTTTACGAGGCATCTCGTATCTAGGCTACCTAGACTATTATGTAGGAGAGAACAGATGGCATAGAAGGGATTGGATCAATCTTTTCCATGCAGGATGGTAAACGGATATGGTATTCGACAAGACAATAAGAAAATAGAACTACTTACTATAGCTACTCTACCAAAGGAGGTAATGTGGGCAATGGGCATGTCTTGTTATTCATCTGTATACGCAGTCAGTCGGGGATTAAGGGCGAGATAATTATCTAAGCAATTTTTGAAGGTGTCAACAGGGCTGCAGCCTATAATATTGCTAGGCACGCAATTCCTTAAGTTTACCATGCACCCGGTTGAAAAATAAATACTTTGCTTCATGGGAGTGAAAAGGCTTATGGATGATTTTTCAACCATTCCCTAATGTGTAATTTGAATAATTGAATGCGAAATATTTGTTGGCGTCCATATTGTCGATACCTTTAACCCCTTGAGTACCAGAGACCCACATTATGCGTCACCTATGTATGTAACGCTACACCCCATCGACGCAATGGTTGCGTCCACCTTAATTACTCGTCCTATGGCACCTTGAGGATTCAGATTTGTATGGGAAATACTTTAGGATCCCACGGAACAATACCGATGGTTGGCATCCATCCAAGTCCAGCCGCGTGCATGTGGGCGCACGCCGGAGTGATTTTCTAGTATTTTGCATACCCATCACCCCACGTTAATTGTCTTTCCGCCGCCCCCCAGGACCCATATATGACCTAGGTGAGCGTTTTTGCTCTTTTTCTTCATTACTTACCCCTCCCATGTGTTTTCTTCATTACTTACCCCTCCCATGTGTTTTCAAGAAATAACAAAAATGACAAGTGGCTGGTCCTGGGGTGTACATTTATATTAACTCGCTTGGGGTCCACCGGGTTAATTATCTTAAATGCTTGAATTATATCCCCTCGTAGTCTGCGCTCATTCAATTTGAAAAGGTTTAATTCTTCTAGACGTTTTTCATATGGCTTAGTTTCTTAGTCTGGAAATATTTTGTGTTTATTCTTCGCTGTGTTCCTTTAAGTTTGTCTATATCCTCTTGATAGTAGGAGACCAAAACTAAACACAGTATTCTAGATGAGGTCGAACCAATGAATTATGTAAATTGAGAATAACGTCTTCGGATTTGTATTCAAAAGATCTACCATTGAATCCATTAATCACATTTTCTTTCTTTACTGCTTCTGCACATTATTGGCACAGTTGTAAATTATTTGAAATTGTTACCCCTAAATCAGTTTCTTTATCGACACTTTTAAATTGAATACTACCCATTGAATAATTTGCCTTATTGTTCCTATAACCTACGTGTAGTACTTTAAATATATAAACTGTATATATATATTTTGTTTTTTCTTCTGTTCTTCATGGTACTACTTCCTGGTTACCACTACCTGGTCCACCGTCTTGAGAGTTATGATATTTTGATGAATAATAATTGACAATTTGTCTTACTTTTGTCATACGAGCAAAGTGTTATAGTTCCTCTCCTAGGTCAACAAAAACGTCTTCCTAGGTTGTCTTCGAATTAACAAAAAAAAAACACACAGATCCCTTTCAAACTAAATGTGTACCTTTTCGATAGACAAATGTCACGGCCGTAAGCCGATTTCTTTTAAGTTACAGGTTCGGCCAGAAAAATATCGATACCTGAATCAGGTGAAGTCGTAATAATGGGGTGAAACGGACCAAATACTGTTAACCACTAACTTCACATACACTGATGGGGTTAGGTCCTTTTTTTTTTTTTGTCTTAGTGTATGAAGGAGAACATAGGCAAAGTTGCCTACAACAAGTGTCTCCCCCAAAGTTGAAAGAGTGACATAGCCAAATTAAGGGCGGTTGGTGGTCATCTTCAAAATTGAGCTTGTTGGAAGTCCCAAGCTTCAAAATCCCCCGTTACGGACAGACGAGCCTAATGCCAAGCACATTCGGCTTCAGACCACAATATGAAATGTCAAAGGAATGAGTTCTACTGAACTAGCCTGTAAAGTGTTAACAGCGCACTCGGCCTACATCCTCATCGGGAGCACTTTCAAAGATCAACGTGTGTCGTTAGCTTTGACAATTACATTAACAGGGAGTGGAAAACACTAGGAAAGTTATGAACATTTAATAAATAGAGAAGCATACAGTTGGGTAAACAGATCAGGAGCAATACCTTGAGCAGAAGTTTCTGAATGTACTTTCCTCGTTAATTAACCATTTATATTTATCATCCACCCAACATTGAATTACTTTACTAAACTAGAAAATACATATTCTGGTCAAGAGGTTAAGAAGACAAAAATGTCTAGTAACTATTAATTAAAATGGTATACTTTTCTGTATTACTTTGGCTAACGTTATTCAATTAAGAAGGGCCTCTCGTAGTCACAGGGTTAAATATAACCGTATTTATGTCTGAATTAAAAACTAGCGGTACGATATGACAGTCAATGCGGGCATGAAGGAAATAGTATATTAACACAATATAGTGGATGTGAGAGAGACAAATATTGGGCACGGTTAAAATCGAAGAATGAAAAACGGACAAAGAATATATACATGTATATTCATAGCACCATATCATAAATTGAACATACTTAAATCATAAACTATGCCAATAAGAGATTAAACAATATGATTCTTAAACAATGTTCTATAATCACTAGTTTAAACAATCAATAACAAATCATAACTGCCAAATTTCTGCCAGGGAATTACACAATTCAGTTGTATGCGATTTATAATATTACTTACTGCTGGTAGTGACAGATGGTGGGAAAACAATATTCAGTTTCAGCATGATTGCGCTCCACAGACTAATTTAACTTTTTTAGAATTCAATTAAATAAATATATTTATCAGTGTAGCCTGGCAAAGATGAGGGGCATTCGGCCATCGAGCTCAAACCCATTTTAGTGCACGATGTAGTTAGATGTATATGCGATTAATAAATATAAACAAAATAATATTATTAAATATAAGTTGTATGAATAGTACTGATTATACTTTGGATTTCCAAAATATGATTTTCATTGATGACATCAACATTTGGGGCTAATATAAATTATTCTTTTAATTTACAAACTACAAACACTTAAATATCGATTTTAATGAAAAAACTGAGCATCAAATAGTAACATAACTAACAGTAAAAAATGTATTCAGGTTGCATTAGTTTGCAAATAAACAGTACACTGCAATGTGACATCATAATTGAGAGGGAGGGATCGTAATAAATGTTAATTAAAATAATATGAACACGCTGTTAACATACAGTTTATGTAACGAGAACAATGTTGTTACTGAATAATATGAACACGCTGTTAACATACAGTATATGTAACGAGAACAATGTTGTTACTGAATAATATGAACACGCTGTTAACATACAGTATATGTAACGAGAACAATGTTGTTACTGAATAATATGAACACGCTGTTAACATACAGTATATGTAACGAGAACAATGTTGTTACTGAATAATATGAACACGCTGTTAACATACAGTATATGTAACGAGAACAATGTTGTTACTGAATAATATGAACACGCTGTTAACATACAGTATATGTAACGAGAACAATGTTGTTACTGAATAATATGAACATGCTGTTAACATACAGTATATGTAACGAGAACAATGTTGTTACTGAATAATATGAACACGCTGTTAACATACAGTATATGTAACGAGAACAATGTTGTTACTGAATAATATGAACACGCTGTTAACATACAGTACAGTATATGTAACGAGAACAATGTTGTTACTGAATAAAGAAATGTTTAAGGTGCCCTAGAACAATAGGAGTTGGTGGCATTTTAACTAATATGACAAGCTGTTGTTGCTCCATTTCTTACACTTTCTGAGAGAGACAAGTGTGAATTGTCAATGTACTGTATGTGTTGGTGTATAAAGCTGAACTATGGCAAGCGAATGTACTGTTTAGTATAAGACCTAAACAAGAAAAGTACTGTTAATGGACTATACAGGTACTGCTATCACAATACTCACTTAATTGCATTATATTTTATACCTGTTTCAGTTTACACGTTGAACCTCTCTATATACAGTCATTTTTAAATTTGAAACTGAAGCATACTTTAATAAGAAATTATCATATAATTGAAAATATATTTTCAATAATATTTATTATCCATATGCATCGGTTAATTAAATAATCTGACTAAAACGCAAAATATATATACGATGCTTTCTCAATGTGAGTGATCAAATTATTTATTATGTAGGGTTCACTGTTGGCTGGATAATCATGAATATTGGTGTGAAGGTTACTATATTAACGAGAGGCATCATGGGTCAGTTGATGATGCTTGATTTATGGAAAACAGTGTCACCAATATTTGTTTGTTATTGGTTTGTGTATATATTCTCTCTCGCTCTCTCTCTCTCTCTCCCCTCTCTTTCAGCCAGCCCTCCATCACACACAAAACTACTATATTCTATTGTTTTATCCCTCCTCTCCCCTTGTGTTCCCTCCCTTCCCCTCATTCACACTCTCGCCCCGAGTTTTACCTATGTAATTCGCACCCCAGTCCCTTTGAATACTCCCACTCACTCTCACTCTCTCGCTCTCTCTCTCAATTGTTACGATCCAGGTTCTCAAAGACACAGGGCTCTTCAACATTGGACTAGATAATGGCAAAAAGCAACAACGGTAACACTAGATCCAACCCCTGCCTTAAACACTGGAAAACAAAACACCATTACCGCCCTGAGTCGTGCCTGGACAACGAGGTATCATATGACTCGGTAACTGGTGCACACACACTAGGCTTACACTCAATGAAACAGCCTATTCTCAAACAGTAAAAGATTACTCGATTAAGTTACACAAAGAAAAGATAGTTAACGTGATTAATTAACGTTACGGTAGATACTCAAATAACTGGCACTCCTGTATTAAAGAAAGTGCAATGCTAGTCCTGCAACATCAACTGGAAACTTCTGAAATAAGTCTGATGCTGGGAAGATGTTCGTAAAGAATCTTGAACAATTATAATGCAGAATACGGGTCACAATAAATGCTAGGACATATAGTAATAATAGGCAGGCGAATAATAAAGACTGCGCAAAGGTAGTAATGCTCGACAACTAAATAAATGCTTTGTGACACAATGCAACAGCCTACTCGGGTTGTGCAACTCAACAACAACCTCGGCTCAAAAGTGCAGTGAATAATAATGCTGCATACCTATAATAATGGGGCTTATCTCTAACCAGTGTCTGCTCAGTTAATAAAGTCTAGCTGGGGTATCAAGGCAGGGCAACAATGGGCGAGCATGCGGCTCATAGCCTAACGTTGTCCAAGGGTGGTATAATGAAGATTACGTTATATGACGTGGATGCTCTCTTGATAAATCTAGGTCTCTAGTACCTAGCTCTATCCTGGCGATCCCTCAGAAGTCAACACAAAGAGGCAGCACTATGTTGTGAGGGATAGGCTATGGCCCTCTCACACCACAGCGCTGTGCTCGCAAAGTAAACCAACCCGAAGACAACTTAGGCTCCCACAGTACCTGTCGATGTCGTGCAGGGCTTAGCTAACACTGCACACATCAGAGACAACGACACAGTAACCTTACCCCTAGTCTAGCTTTAGATAACCAAGAAGAATCACTCAACACCTTGCAAGGGAGACATATACCGGTCTACAACCTTCCCGAGAGAGGACACATACGGACAAGTCTGTCTCTCTAAACCTCAATAAAGCATAATACCTCCTTAACCTAATACATGGAAATATCTGAGAGCTTCGCGTACAATACGACTGGTCGACGGTGAACGTCTATGCTGAAACCAGAAGGGATGTTGAGTTTAATAAAGATTAGAGAATGAGAAAGGAGAAGTCGAGAGAGAGAGATAGTATGCAAAGTCGCGAGTATGGGGGACAGAATTGCAAAGGATGTAGGTGATACGCGTGTCAGGTAAGCTCTGAGCTGGTAAAAAACACGAGGCAGCGACGGGAAGGGACTAGTTGACCACCCGGCCGCCAACGCCGTCAGCGCCCAAGCGAGCCGTGTCATAGCTCACCACGCTGCTGGGTGTACTCCTTCACACTCTCTCGCTCGCCTCCCACACAAGCAACATTTATATTATAGCGAATATAAAATATAAGGCGCGGCCACAGACCAAAACAAAGACCACTTCTAGACTGTCTGTGGCAACACGACACTAATGAAATAAAGCAGATCATTCTAGGACAACTGTAGCCTATCCCCCCATCCTGGCGAGCGCTAGCGAGCTGCAATGCCCCACGCAACCATTCTGCTAACGCCGGGAGGCGTCACACAATGCTGCTGTGGCTTCCTTCTCTCTCATTATTCATTCACTCTGCTGCGAAGGATGAAGAGGCGCCTTTTGCTTTGCTGTCATATATTTCCCTCTTGCTATATAATGTAAAAATTAATCGCTTAATGTGGACTGTGTATCATTGTACTTATGAAGGCCATATATTATTGTTCTCTCTCTCCGTATATCCAGTATATATATATATATATATATATATATATATATATATATATATATACAGTATATGTATATACCGGTTTATATATATATATATATATATATATATATATATATATATATATAATATATATATATATATATGCGTGTTTTAAAGGCTGCCTGTGACGAGTTTCTTCCCCAAAGCCAGAAGAGTGACATAAAGCCAAATTCAAGTGACGTTGGTGTCAAAGTGCTTGGACGCACATGGTTTCAAGCAGTCTAAGTCATAGGATGAAGGATATGTTAGTTTAGGGAGACATTTTTTAGAGTTCATTTGTTGAGTAGAATAATAATTGAAAAGCATTTTAATTCTTGGGTTGGAGAATTGGACAGAAAAAATGTGGGATTGTGTTAAAAGGCTGGTGCCTCGCACTAGCTGCAAGGGACGGTGTATGAACATATTATTGCATTAGCAATAGAAGACTGAAAGTGATGCATCATTGTAGTGTATAGAAATAGTTTGTAGGGAATTAGAAAGAGAAACTGAGTTGATGAGGCGAAATGCTTTTGACTACTCTTTCGAGAAGTGCGGTATGGCTGGAACTTCCACACATGTAAAGCATACTCAGTACATGGGTGCACTGTGCTCCTATACAGAGCAAGAATCTGTGCGTGGGTGAGGAATCCACAGAGAACATTGAGCACACCTAACTTCTGGGAAACTGTTTTAGCAAGAGTGGTAATATGATCTTTTCAAGAAAGGTCAGGTGAAAAAGATACAGTAAGAATATTGAGAGAAGCTGAAGGTTTGATGTGTATTGTTGAAGAGTAATTGATAATCTTGTGGAAGATCTTGTGAAAGAAGGAGAAATTGGGTCTTGAAGGCATTGAAAGTAACAAGATTTTCTCTGCACCTATCCGAGATAATTAATGGATGAGAAGATAGTCATGCTTTGGCCTCGTCATGTGACTTTTGGAGTGATTGCATGCTGGGTTGCCATTAGCATATGAGTGAATAGGACTAGAGGTACAGTTAAGGAGATCATTAATTAATATTACCTGCATGATACAGAAACATAACCGCGTGGCCTATGCACAAGGCACCTATCTTACCTGTAGTGCATTCTTTGGGATCTCCGACCAAATGTCCATGACTATGCCCAGTAGATAGAGCAGACATTGGCTTCTGCTTGTCCAAGATGACTAAATACATTAACTCCCTAAAAGCGGGCATGCTTGTATACATGACAATATTGCTGGGCGGGTATATTTACAGAGAACCAGCTTCATTCCATGCTCTTTTTTCATGCATAAGCAAGAGTCAGAGCGTAATACAATTATATATCCGTGAAAGGGCGATAATAGAGCTTTACAATGGCACCTGAATCATCCTTGTACGACCACAGGTTCTCTTGCAAAGATCGAGTAACCGGAGGTTTAGCGTTTTTTACCTTGTTTAGCGAGGTACGGAGGTGGGGACGAGACACAGTACGTGTCAGTTACCGCCCCAAGGTGGTGGCAAACGGTCAGAGGCCGGCTATCGTCCCCCCAACGCGCGGAATCTCTCTCAATAGCTCGTAACGTCCTCAAAATGACACCTGTCATATGATGGGCAACGCAGGGGTGGCCAATATTCTCTCTCCCGTCATATGATGTTCACCGTCGATTGAGGGTTAAAGGAACCCTAAAAAAAATTGGGAAAAGTAGGGGCTCAAGATAGAGTTCTCACAAATGTGAGGCCACGCTCCTTTTCTAAACAGCACTAATGTGTGTCTTACCAGCACTCCACATCTTGAAATAGAAACTCAACACCTTATTCATCCTTTTCACCTCCACGCAGCCTGAAAGGCCACCTTGCTCGTCTGCCACACCGGGAAGTGAACCTTCCATTATGAGTGCATTGAGTTAATTAATGCCAGCCATGTCACAGCTCACAGTTGCCCTTTATCGAGGCCCTGTTAGGTTTTGGTACTAGACAAAAGGTTGCCTGACTCCTATAATAATTGTTTGAAACTCAATATATGCTAAAATCATCCAAGTGTGATAATTTGAATCCAATGAAATTTTACTGATGGCAGTGGTGTTTCATACTCGTTGAAAAGTCAACAGAATGAACATACATTATGAGGTTTTCTTAGGTAACCTTCATGACCTTCTAACCCCCCTCCCCCCTGATTAAATTCCAGAACTCCCAGCCATTGAGGTACTTTACCAAAGCAAATAGCTAAACTCCCTGCAATAAGACTTTTTTTCAACCCAGGCAATGAAAATGGGATTGCTCAAGATGCGAAGGGGTTTGATTTTTCCAAGATGCAAAAAGCGAACAATAGATAGTTATGTTATGGTTTTCTTCTTTATAAAACAGAATATCCTTTACAACCCCAAAAAGCTTCACAGGAGGCCAGTGCAAGGCCACAGATTCAAGTAAAGAGGGGAATATTGGCATGTAACAGAAGCAGTCCAGAAAAAAACATATTTTCACGGCATCAATGACTCTACCTTGGTAAATGAAAACAGAAACACAGGGAACTTCATTCCTGAAGCAGCTATTTAACCCTCAACTCGCAGTGCCCGTCATATGACGGGAGAGAGAATATTGGCCACCCCTGCGGCACCCATCATATGACGGGCCCAATTTTTAGGCCATTATGAGCCATGAGAGAGAAACGGAGCGTTGAGGGGACGATAGGCGACCTCGGACCGCTCACCACCGCTATGTGGCCATGACTGAGGACTACTGTATCTCATCCCCGCCTCCCTAATGCTCTCAACAAAGATAAATTCGGCAAACATACCTCATTTTAGGATATTTTCGCCTCCCGTTGTACGATCGTTGCAAGAAAACCCGTGGTCGTATAAGGATGATTAAGGTGTCATTAGGAAACTCTATTATCGCATTTTCACAGATATGTAATTGTATTACGTTCTGGCTCTTGCTTATGCATGAAAAAGTTAAGACTAACAAACTCAAAGCAGAAACAAAACTGCAAATCAGGAAGGCATGACAATGCAGCCACCACAACACATCCAATGAAGCAATATGAGCTTCACCTCAGAGGCCTTAGCTTATTCAGAAAAGCAAGCTGTGATATGTAACAGACTAGTAAATATATACAACAGAATAAGGTATCAAGCACATCTCTAGCAGGGGGAGCCAAATTTGCTTAAATTAATTAATATTATCACCAACCTACCAATTAACTTACGAATATACATAATTAATACCGTATAATCAATGAAATTAATGTATACATGAGGTACTTCAAGGATTCGAACCTAGGATACTCACATTAAAATTCTGCGCACTAACCATTACGCTATCAACACAGTTAAAGGTCACAAGCCTATGATATAGTATCCATTCTAGAATACTGGATATTAATCTAAGCATGTACTTATATCCAACTGCTCTATGATAGCCTAATGATTACATGAATGGAAGGGGTAACTGATGGGGCCTTAACCACAAGGGCCACACAGAGACTCAGTGCAAACCAACAGGCTACAAATACATAACTGCCTGCCCCATCATATGCAAGGTACCCTTCTTACCTGCAGTATATTTTCTAGGATCTCCAACCATGTTGCTATAACTACCCTGTAGATACAACAGTCACTGGAATTTGATATCCCGAAGCTGGCTAAATATGAACTATGTGTAGAACCCTGACCCAAACGCAGAGAGGCAGGACTTCCAGAACAAAATCTCAAAATGTGAGGCCATGCTACTTTTCTGAACAGAACTGCTGTGTGTCTCAGTAGCACTCTGCGTCTTAGGTTGCATCCCCAGCACTTGTTTCAACCTCATCACGTTCAATAACCCGCGAGAACACTAACATAACCAGCTACATGAGGGATTGAATCTTCCTTCGTGAGTGCAGCAAGCTACTGCCAGCTATATAACAGCTCACAGTTGCCCTTCCCGAGTCACTGATAAATGTTGGTGCGAAATAATATGCGGCCTAAATTATTCAAGAATTGCTTAAATTCTAATAAATGTTATAATCTTACCATTGTGATCAATTTAATCCAGGAAAATATGTTATTATACCATCTACTTTATATTTCTCATCCCACTAGTCCCACCTACCCAATCTCTCTCTCTCTCTCTCTCTTTCTCTCTCTTTCTCTCTCCACCAGCCAGCTCAGCGGAAAAAGTCCCGTACAGGCTTGGCACTCCGACCGTTCATAAAGCCTGGAAAACTGCTGAATGGTAGATGTTACGCTGCATATATTGTCTATTGTCACTGGCCACCATTTCCAATATCACGACTATTGGGTGGTGAAGAGAGATAGAAAGAAAAGAAGGAAGGGAAGGATGGGAGGAAATAAGTGAAAGCAAGTTCAGGAATAGCAGAAAGGTGCAAACAGAAGTAATTGAAAATATAAGAGACGAGAAAGGACTATATTATAACACAAAATATGCCAGAGTAAATGAAGGTAAGGTGGAAAATATGAACACAAACAAATTGAAAAACAATGTAAAGGGTTAAATAGAGGTCGCAAAGCGAATTGAATATAAGAAGTAGAATAGCCGATGGTCCTTCCTAAATAACCGGTGACATGTTGATTTCTAAATGTTGTGCTGCATATAATAATTGCCTGCTGCCATTTGTCGGTTGCTTACAACATCGCACTCAAAAAGTGAGAACAGAATTAAGGTAGTAAAGGAGGAAGAGGGGAAATTAATAGGAAATCAAGAGAAGATGATACACATGAAGACATTAGACATAACATATGGCAGAGGGATGGTGGAGAGTGAGGGCAATATTGAACTAAAACATGAAACCTGGAGGGGGAACTAAATCAAAGGGAAATGCAATTCAGAAGCACAATAGTAGAGCGCACTTCATACATGTCCGGAAAAATGGTGAATTGTAGATATTGTGCTGTAGATGTCTCCTGGTACTGGCTGGCATTAGCATTGTGAGGACTGGTAGGGACCGTGGAATGGTGGGAAAAATGAGAAAATGGGAAAATACAGCAAAATGTTGTCGTTCTAGTAGCACAAAATATAACTTCAAGACAGATATATTATGTTTATGTTATCTACTTGTAGAGGTAGTGATAATATTGCCGCCACCACTCAGAATCGTATAATTATAGGTAACGACAATTGATAAATTAGGAACCATCCACTATTCATTCAGGTAATCAGGAATAGGGTTAGCTTGAAGTTCAGGAACAATGAGTAATACAGAAATGTAGAATACTAGTTGCTGAATATAAGTGATGCTTGGATTACAGGAACAGGTTATGAGTGTGAGGTATCGAGGCCGAAGTCGTGTATGTTTGGGACAAGAGGTTAAGGATGAGGGTGTCTTGTTGTTTCTCCCTTGCCACTGTGAGAGTATGTGGGATGGTGTTCTCTCTACAGTATGTATCTCAGAGTGTGAAACTGTGGTTTTGACTAGTTGTGGCTAAACAAGTTCAAACTGCTAATAATATAATGTGTGCGAGTTTCATGGTAATTTCCACTACACGTGACTATGTATTTCCATGTGACACTCGAGCCTCGTGGCCCATAGTAATGTATACCTGGCTGTTGTTATGATTGACACAAGGGTTCTGATAAGTCAGTGATGCCCTCTGGTTCAACTTCTAATGTGTGTTCTCACTAACAGGAGCATATAGTCACATACTGATATACAGTACATGTGTCCTATTATGATTATATTGTAATATATCTTATCAACTTATATATTCAGTATTTGTAATAGTAATCTTGCAGGTAAATTGGATATATAATCTATTATATAACATTCCCCTTCTTCAAGGCTTCTGCAATAATATTTCCTAAAAATATATAACAAAATAATAATAAAACATTGTACTGACATTTGCAATAGTATATTATACAATACACATACACAATAACTGAACTTTGTATCAGTACGAAGACTGACGGCAGAACTATAATTTCCAAGTTATAATTATACAACAGCAAGAATCACTAATAGTGACGAGACTCCAAGTACTGTATAAATACTGTAGATATACACACCAAATATACATTCAGACAACCACACAATACTGAAACGACTGATTTAACTATCACTACACAAACTTTAGCAATTATACAAAGCTTAGCAACAACATCTAGGCTCAGTGGTCGTAGCAAATGACTTGTAATCCAACTGACTAGGGCTCATACCATTATATTTGGAGACAAAATATTGGGATTCGCGTAATCTTGTTGGGTTATCTATTTATTCATCTTCAAATTTCATTCTTATTCAGATGTCTTCGAATCCACAGACTAGACCCTATGTCAGGAAAGGGTGTATTCCTGTATCAAAGATAGACAAACACAAGACATGTGCGATGAGATGTAATAAGACTCTTGTCTCCGGCCAGAGGCAAACAGGAAATTTTTATAAACAGTGATAGAACACAGCACAATATCGGACATAGCTCTAGCTCGGAACCCTGTAAGTCTGACAACCAGGGCAATCGTAAGAAGCTTTGCATTATACCAAACTTTGCAATAGGGTTCAAATTTACACCGGGCAAAATGCAGGTTAATTCTGCATCCTTTAGTACGTCTCATTGTCTTTTCTTGGCCCTTCTTTTGTTCGCTTTATATAGTGAATTATCATCGTTTATTATTATCCAGTTTAAGGCGAGGTATTTTTTTTTTAGCGAGGTTCGAGGAATCACAGCGTGTGTGTGTGTGTGTGTAAGATAGATAGATAGATAGATATATAGACAGATAGATAGAGAGAGAGAGAGAGAGAGATTTAATCCCTCCGTAAAAATAAACACGTGTGAGCTGGAAAAGTGACACAAAGGGTGGACAATGTGAGAGGGTCAGAGTAGCAGAAACTTGAAAAAATCATCAGGACAGGATAGGCAAGGGAGAGGAGTAATTAATGAGGGCGAAGAGTGAGGGAGGAGGAGGGAGAGAAATGCGAGGACGGAGAAGGAGAAGAGGCCCGGAGGAAGAGGACGGAAGAGTGAGAGATGCAAGCAGAGAGGAGGAGGAGGAGAGGCAGAGAGGAATAAGGAGGAAGACAGAGATGCAAGAATAGAGGAGGAGGGGAGAGAGATATGTAAGAAAAGAGGAGGAGAGATCGAGATGCAGAAGGAAGAAGAGAGATGCAAGAAAAGAGAAGGAGAAGAGACCGAGAGGAAGAAGTAGGAAGAGAGAGATATACAAGAAGAGAGGAGGAACTCTATCCCTGGCCCTGGTTGGAAGTGGCACCAATACGGTGGAGGTTGGTTGATCTCTGTTACTATACCATCTCTACGGCACTCTATCCCAGGCCCTGGTTGGTAGTGGCACCAATACGGCGGAGGTTGGTTGATCTCTGTTACTATACCATCTCTACGGCACTCTATCCCAGGCCCTGGTTGGTAGTGGCACCAATACGGTGGAGGTTGGTTGATCTCTGTTACTATACCATCTCTACGGCACTCTATCCCAGGCCCTGGTTGGTAGTGGCACCAATACGGTGGAGGTTGGTTGATCTCTGTTACTATACCATCTCTACGGCACTCTATCCCAGGCCCTAGACCCAGATTCACTAACGGTCGTAGCGTGCGATGTCGTACAGCAACCTACGATCGTTCCTAAGGGAGTGCGGAAGGTGTATTCACGAACGCATCGTTGAGCTCCCTTACGGCTCCCTTTCGGTTATTTTCACCAAGGCTTCTCTTGACCAATCAGGCGCTTGGCCTTTGTAAATAAACAATATGTCACCCACATGACTGAAGCGCCAAGAAGAACCTAATATACTTTAATTTATGAGCTTGTCATTGTTTAGCATGGCTAATTCGATCCACCACAGCCAGCAGGAAGAAGAATAGAGTATCTTGTGAATTGATGATAAGAAATAAGCCTAGCTAGGCTACAGGGAAGCCTGTTAGTGGCCCAAGTTAAAGGATTTTCGACGGATTGATCATTGATAATCATATGTTAGGCTAGTTGGGAGTGTATTATGTATATATACCTTAACCACAGTATATTGTTCTACTTTACCATGTCTACACCTAGACAGGGCGAGCCAAACCAAAATGCCAGACTTTACTATGTCTATGCCTACACAGGCAGTTCTAGCCAAGCCAAAATGCCAGACTTAGCCTAGGCCTAATTTTTCAAAATAGGCCTTGGGTAATTTTGTTGTATTCACAACACCTCAAGGCCTATCTACCTTTTCAAAATAGGCCTAGCATAGGCCTCCTCAATCTATTATCCAACAGTTGGCCATGGGAAATAATGATAGGTTGAGGGGGGCTTTGTCCCCCTCACCTCCCATGACTTATTGCCATCATCAAATATATTACCAGCATGGGACTAATAACAGCTAGTTCACAATGAGGACGGTATGCCTGCAAACACCATCTTAACCTGCTAGGCTTCTTTACCATGCTTAGGCTACACCAAGCTAGGCATTGCTAGCCTAACCAAAATACCATACGTAGGCCTAACTTTTCTAGCCTAAATAGCCCTAACTTTTTCAAAATAAACCTAGGTTATATCCTAGGCTAGGCTAAAAAATATTCACAACACTATATAGGCTAGCCTATTATTTTTTGTTTAGACTGTGCCTAGGGTAATTCTTTTCATAATTGTTTTCCTGTGATAGGCCTACTTTCAAATTTGTTGAGGAAATAGGCCACCCTAATCTAACCCAGCTAGGCATTGCTAGCCTAAGCAAAATACCATACATAGGCCTAACTTGTCTAGCCTAAATAACCCTAACATTTTCAAAATAAACCTAGGTTATAGCCTAGGCTAGGCTAAACAAAATTATTCACACAGCGTTTATTATTTATTCATTTTTTAGGCTAGGCCTAGGGTAATTCTTTTCATCATTTTGTTCCAGTGATACTTTCAATTTTTTTGAGGAATAGGCTACCCTAATCTAACTCAGAGGTGGTGGGGAGTTGGAATAAAACATTTCCGCAATAAATGAGGGTTAAAATCTACTAATGGTAGGCTACGTGTTGTCGCAGCACATGCATTTGTGCATCAATTAACCTTGACTAGGTCTAGGCTGGCATATGTAGGCTATTCATAGCTTAATTCGGCCTGTCATAAGACATTAAGGATACAGATATATTCATACTTTGTATTAAATGCCTTAATGGTGTTGTAAACACAAGTTAACAATCATATTGCGCTATTATTGCCTCAATAATGACTTAGTGTGTCATAAAGAGCTATACTGCAGACGAATTTGTTATGGTCGCGGGTTGTGTTATCGATATTTGTGTACCTATATCCGAGTCAAATTCATGTAAGGGTGGTCTGGACCACCCTTTGCGAAAGGGGATTTTAGGGGCTTCCTACGATCAAAGATGGCCGCTACGACGATTCGTGAATACCAGCGTTGAGACGTAAGGGAACGGTAAGGGAGTTTTCGGATCGTACCACCGTTAGTGAATCTGGGTCCTGGTTGGTAGTGGCACCAATACGGTGGAGGTTGGTTGATCTCTGTTAGTATACCATCTCTACGGCACTCTATCCCAGGCCCTGGTTGGCACCGAGTTCACAGGGCCGTGTGTCAATTATGGTAATGACCACAAATTCTATTGTTCTGGTAATTAATTATAATTATGCACACTGGATTGACGCCGACCCCCGATAATGGAGAATATGATAATGAGTCTCACTTGGTAATAACATATTTTAATATAAATTTAAAATATGTTAATGTGAATGACTTTATTGTTAATAATTTCATAGTGGATTTCACATTCTTTTGTAAATACGTTTTTGATTGATTAACTAGCATACTACATTTCTTTGTTAATGGGTGAATGTGATGTGTATACATATTTCTTAACACTGAGCGTGCCTGTTATTGTAAACAGACATCTGTAGTATAAAACATTCATGTCAGTCGTGTGGCTGTGAGTAACCAAATGTGAACACAATTTGGTGAATTAAAGACATCATTTTACGTATAAGTGAGTGCCAGATAGTGAGTAATATAAAATACATACATGGTGTTGCAGAAATACCTTTCATAAAGCTCAGCATCCATATATATAACTCTTTCATATATGATGGTTTGAAAGAATATGCATAATTACCTAGATATTACACATTTTGGAAATATCATTGTATAATGATAAATACACCAAAAACTCTATGAGGTGCAAATACTGAATTCAGGAGAGCCATACTAACAATATTGTACATCGCAGGGCAGTCAGGACAGTTAAATTGGTATACAATATTGAAACACATGTGGTCAGGAATCTTAGCATTTATATTAAAATATGAACTTATTTTGAATGCGTTAGTGAGGATGATCCAAACATCTACAACCGGTAACTTAATTTGAAGCATTTATCTTAGCATTTTCCATAAATCTTACTTAACATAAAAAGGGGAGTTATATTATTTTTTGAAGCTTTTGAACAGAATTGATCAGTGCATCTGTCTTATATTTTAAGTGCAAAATTACTTTGTAGTGTTCTGGACCATTCCTAAGCAAAGTAATTACTTCATTTTCCCAAACTCACAATGCAGTTTAGGGTATATTGAACGTATGTTACAGGCCTTATTCAACAACTTCCTATCCACTATAATGAGGGTACCCAAGACTTATTCAATCTCCCAAAGCCTCTATATGATCGTAGGAGACTGTCAAAACAATTGTCTCCCATAAATAATCCCACATATATGAGCATCAAAGATGAATCAAGTGAATTTCACCCACAACATCAGTCTCAACTCCTCCCACCACCTAAAGATGCTTATTACTGTTACAAGAGACTGTTGGTAGTCAATGTATTCAGGTTAGGTAGTATAGTTAACCTAGGTTAGGAAGACGTTTTGAGGTACGTTCCTATATAGTTTATGATAAGGGTTAACCACTAACTCCAAGCAAGAAGACTGATGGTGTCTATCTTTCTGGGTTATATCTAGGCTATTGTAGTAGGTTAATCTACTAGGTTGAAATCTCAGCTCTCCGTCCTGCTCTCTCATAGATTGATAGCTAGATAGATAATCGCCGCCACCATTCCTTACAATGTAGGTAAAGGAAAAAAAAAATATCCAAAACCAACTTTGATTTAATTAAGTATCAACTGAAAGATTATACAGATGTACTAAAATTATTAGGGAGAATGTATTCCTCCTAGAGAGAGAATATCTCCCAGACCTCTAGTCGTCAGTATGGTCTGTTTCAAACTAACCTCCAAACCTTCTCCCTACCTCTTACCTACCCTGCTCTCCCACACCTTAGAGCTGATGGAAAATTACCAAGATCCTTCCTATCACATGTTCAGAGTGTGGTGAGGAATCAAGAATGTTGAGGTGAGCTTACATTGCGTGGGAAAGGATTCTGAGGTTTTATACTCTAGAAGGGGAGGAAGTACAGGAAGTTACCATGAATACTCCCAAGGTGTACAGTCACCTGCATAAGTATCATTCATTGCAAGTAAATCACCTTAAAATTATATGAGAGAAGTAATAAATTATTTACAATGTAATATACTGAATCTAAGATGTAATATTAATCTCAATCTAAATCTCCCAACCACAAACCCCTTT
The DNA here is from genome assembly GCA_032716605.1 of Paralithodes platypus. Lineage (NCBI taxonomy): Eukaryota > Metazoa > Arthropoda > Malacostraca > Decapoda > Lithodidae > Paralithodes > Paralithodes platypus. The sequence continues at coordinate 41,149,529 of CM064567.1, read as the reverse complement.
ATTGCCTCCTAGAAAACCAAGGCCTAAACACTACCAACCAGAAAACCTTAACCCTAGCCACTCACAAGGTTACCAGAATCATCCCCCTAATATACAATCAGTTCCTTCCTCTCTATATACACCAGATCCAACCTCAAATTGTTCATGCAGTTGTTTATACTCCATAAGCCATATGTTGTTTGTCAGATTATGTGGTATTCTCTCTTTCTCTCTCTCTCACAGAGACAAGATTGTTACCTTGTAAATAATGACTTATCATAGCTATTTATTATGCGTAACATACAGGATGAAGACTTAGGTAGGGATATGGCGGGTAGTTCTTTCTTAGCAAACTATTTACAGGCTGCATATAAGAGGCCAAGTGATGGGGTGGTGGGTGGACCATCTTTTTGCTGCCGTCCATCACACTAACCCACTTAATGTTCCTCCCCAACCCTGGACGAACTAACGTACACTGAACCTGTTTGTCCTTGAAAGTTACTTATCAGGTTGGTTTGGTAGGGTATAGTTTAGGCTATACAGTATAATATGTTATTAACTCCGATAAACCATCACATAAATTGATCCTCCGGCAGTCCCACTGTAACTGCCACCATGCTAAAATTAACCAAACTAATACCACTTATTCTACCTTCAAGTTTCACCACTAACATTCATACAACTTCTATACATAGAAAAAAACCCAAATACATTTTTGACAATAATGTTATTGATTAAATTATGTATACAATGTGTACTTTTTACTAAAAACAACGACCTTTTCATCCCCATAAGTATACATGAATGCGTCATATGAAGTAAGAGTTTTTAACATGAATGTTTTGTTCTTGGCTTTATCGGCTAAATTATCTCTCTCTCTCTCTCTCTCTCTCTCTCCAGCCACGCCCAGTGGACTAAGTTCTTGCAAGTTTCAACAGCCACCCGTCGTATTAAAGTGGTAGGTTCGGCTGGGGCTCTTTCTCGGAACACGGCTGGGAATTGATGCACAGACCTAAGCCGATTTACTGATGTATTTCCATAAAAGATTGAAGGAACGACAAAACTGATGAGAGCAGGGAAGAGAGAAAACAATAGTGGGTTGACTATGATACTTTACCGGGTATCTGTGTTCAGCTTGTTTATATTCTGAATTTATATGTAAAAGGTTGAAGACACGTCTACAATAGACAAATATAGGAGGGATATAAAGGTAAATCTTCGACTAGACAAACATCTTTATTATTTTATTATGTATTTTATTTTTTCAGCTTAACTAGACACTACAGTTCACAAGTATACCTTCGAAGTGATATAATTAGTGCTGATAGTCTGAAAAATGTTCATAAAATATTGAGATATGAATGGTAAACCGTTGACTGACAATATTGCTTGTAGTGTTAGAAAGTGTACCAGTGGTTTGATTATTTCGGTAAAATACTGAGGACCCAGCTAAAAGGAAACACAGGAAAATTGTTGAAAACTCAATAAACATCTTGTTTTCAACTCAGGCAAACCAATCCACCCTTGAAGTGATAGAATGTGCGCCGATTATCTGATGTACATCCATATAATTTTGTAGTGGGGCAGATTCATTGAAAAATATAGTCAAATCGTTCAATTCTGGCAGATATGTGTGAAATTTGGCATAGAGTTCCCTTTGGTCATGCCCAAACATAATCAGACTAGGGACACGCTGAGACGTCCTTCTGGCGGCCATTTTGGAGAAAATAACAAAATGGCCGCCACGTTACCCCGGCCGGCCGACCCATAACAATCCATATCTCAGAGACTATTTGGCCATTTTTTTATGATTTATTAGTCTATCCCCATAATTTAAAAGTTAACAAACCCATCTAGACATGTTTTAGATTGCTTAAAGTTCATTATCATACAGAAACACATGTCTCGGTAACATTTGGTAATTTTAGATATGAACACTAATTGATGAATTCACCTAAACTTGTAAGCTCAAGGTAAACAGTCTTTATCATTAATTCAAATGCTAATGTGATTGCTTACATACCTAAAAAATAAACGATTTATGCATTTGAGCCCCCCTTTTGGTGTACAAGTTAACCATGATTCGACCAACAGTGTGTTTCCAGACTGCGGGACGAGAACCCAAGGCATATGCACTCCACCAACCACTTTCCCCAACCTTCACCCATTAGAAAGTGGCTTCCTTTCTTAGTGATATACACAGTTATATAAATTACTTTGATATATATATATATATACGGTATATATACAATACAAAATTGATAATGAAAACAATAGCAAAATTCATCATTGTTACTACCTTAGTGATATATAAAGTTTATATTGATTTTCATAAATGTGCACTGTATATACTATACAAAAATGATACAGTAAGAACATTGACAACAATCATCATTGTTACTACAAGCTCCTTGGTCGAAGTTGCATATGGAGGTGCAATGTAAGTGTGACTTTCGGCATTTGCAATTACCTGTGCATGATTTATTTTACATCCACATTGTTGGATGATTGAACATGCCTTACTGACATCGTGGAAAGTTGTCCAGAATGGCACCAATTCTTTCATAGGTGAAGTCGTCCATACCCAATTAACAGGGTCAGGTATTTCTTGATGGAGCTATAGTGCCTGGCCCCATGTTGAAATAAAGCTGCTTGGGTAGGAGGAATATTGTTAAGGGTTCTATTTCCTCTTGACATTTTTTGCTTCCTTGCTTCATTCACTGTTGCTGCTCCACAAGATTTGCTGTAAAGAAGTACAACAAAGCGTTCACTAATCTTCATAGGTGTAGAATCCAGAGTAAAGCCATCAGGGTTATGTAGTAATGTAAGCAAACTATTTGTAAGTTCTGGGTAGATCTTCCACACCTCCCAAGCTGTCTTTTTGCCAACTCCTGCAAAGTAAGAGGTAGTGTCTGAACCTGTTAGTGCATGAAAGAAGGGAAGCACTCAGCCCATATCAGGGGTAAGCTGTGATACTAACTGGTGGATGGGTAAATATTGAAAATGTTTTCCAGTCTCAATAGTTGCCCATAGTTCTGTCAATGCCAGTTCAGGGAATAATGAAATAGCAATACACACCACATCTGTGTCCACTGTCCGCAAATATGCTTTTCTGTGTCCTTGTTGACCTGCATATTTGAGGTGAAGGAACAGTCTAGTGTCCGTTTTTTTATGATACATGGTCCTAGACCCTCTGTGCTGCAAGATGATGTAACAAGAACCTTTTCATTCATTTATGTTATTAGCTGTACACCTAGAGTTTCTTTGACTAACTGATTTAACATTATAACATTCCACTCTTTCTAGTGATTCGTGTGGTGCATTCTATTTTGTTCCTGGACCTGCTTCTCGAATTTGATTAGATTGAGTTTTTAGGGGTTTTTTCAGGGTAGATATCCCATATCCGCTCTTAACGATTGACACAACCAGAGACATGAGATCTTGCAAAGGGCACTAATTGTTTCTCTACATATTCACCTATTGTGTAGATTGGTTGGGTGGGTTGTAAACAATGAACCAAAGGTGGACCATCAAAGACATTTACAGTACCATCTGTTAATGGCTATTCACTGGTCTTGTGAAAGTATTTATAAAAATCAGACATTGTACCAATTCGCAAATGACCATCGTTAGCTAATGATAGGGGTTCCTTACGGTTTTAATACATGAAACACTCATCTAGTCTGTATATGGTTGTGACTGTTAAGACAGAAATATGTGAGTTACAAAAGCTGCTCTGTGTTTGAGGGATTGCTCTTTAACATTCTTCTTTTTAGTAGGTAGTTTTCTGAAGGTGTAAAGTCCATTTTGAGGAATAGTTTCAGTGATGGCTTTTGTGGCATCAATGAAAAAATTACAAAATCTGCATACTTTTCACATCCAGTCTTTTGAGGACCTCTCTAAGATTTAGTCACACATTCATTCATAATCACTTTAGTGTTAAGGGAAGTAAGGCAAGACATTGTGTCACAAAATGGATTACCATGTTCCTTTATGACTTGCACTAGATTCTTGATATCACTGTGAATCGTATTTGAATATTCTTTGACACTTCATGGTGTGGGAGTGCGTTTGACCTATGATGCTGTGACATGCGATCCTCATAATTAGTGAGAATCCATGCACGCTGAGGTGATGTTAGAATCCATGTGAGTAAGGTAATGGGCTCATTGTAAAGACCAGAGGCACCTCCATCCTTTTATGTAATAATTTGAGTGTTCATGTGATTGGTATTTTGCCATAATACAAAACCGGCTCTCTGATTATTGTACAACAAAGTTGCCCTTCATAAACTGGTGGATGATTGTCATTCAGTTGCATCAGGTCTTTCAAATTTACTGACAACCACCTTGCATAATTTGGATGGTCAACAGTAAAACTCCAAGGAAGGATCTCACCAAGTACCTGGACATAAAGTTCAAAGCATAATCAATTTTTTGTTCTATTAGAAGCACTCAGGACTGAATGATCACAACCAGAAGAGAGAACACCTGCTTCAGCCAACATTTGGTCCCAACCAGAGCCACTTTTCCATAATGTTCTGTAGTACCATCTCGCTATGAAGACCTCCCATAATAACATACTTTTCTTCACCAAGGATCTGTAGATACTGCCACTGATTTATTTTTGCCAGACTATACAATGGTTGATCCATTCTAATAACAGGGGTTTGTCCTGAATTTAGGAACTGAATTGCATCTCATAAAACTTCTATAGAATGTTTGACCATACAAGGGGAATGTGCTTTTTCTAAATATAGAGGTAAAATCCCAATCTCTGCACGAGATCGTACGTTTTTTCTGTAATCTAGCATTATAACTTGACCAAGTGACCACGTCATCCTCATCTATTTCTTCCTTGTCTATTATGTGAGACACATGGTGTAGCCAGGCATCATCATTCACACTTGACTCTTGAATAGTTGTTATTTCTGAAATTATTAGGTCATTGCAAGGAGTCATGTATACATCTGTGTTTGATACTTCAATTGGAGGTACTACAGCAAAAGATGCAGGTAGAGTTAAATTATTCCTTTCACTGTGAGTTTTATAATAATTTCATTTTAACACCCCATCCGCGGGGCCCGGTCATATGCTCGGGCGAAAAGGAAAGGAAAAAAAAAAAAAAAAACAAAAAAAACCTTGGCCATCCCTATGGGGCCGCGACATATATCATAGCGGGAATTTTTGAGCACATTATTCGGCTCTGAAGAGAGGGGTCCACGCGTTGGGAGGAAGATAGGCGGGCTCTAACCGCCTCGGCACGGACACGAGTGGCCGCCACTGATGTAACCTCTGCACCATTCCAGACCCCCGCCCTCGCGAGACCAAGAAAAAACTCTGGAATTTACCGTAATTTTAGGGTTTTTGCCCTTGTGTTTGCCGCGATCGTTGCAAGAGAACCCGTGGTCGTACAAGAATGATTCAGGTGTCATATGAAAGCTTCATTATCGCCCTTTCACGGATACAAATTTGTATTACGCTCACTCTCTGGCTCGTGTATTATGGCATGAAAAAGAGCATGGAATGAAGCTCGTTTAGGGTAAATATGCCCGCCTGCCAGGTAGTAGAAGTTACAAACATACCCGTTTGACAGGTTGTTAAAGTGTTGATAAATGAACTTTAAGCAATCCAAACCATATCTAGATGGGTTTGTTAACCTCTAAATTATAGGAATAGACTATAAAAAATAATACAAAAAAAAACGGCCAAATAGACTCTGAGCTATGGATTTGTTATGGGTCTGCCTGGGTACACGTGGTGGCCATAGTTAATTGTCTCCCAAATGGCCGCCAGAAGGACGTCCCAGCGTGCCCATAGTTTGATTATGTTTTGGCATGAACCAAATGAAACATTCTTGCCAAATTTCAATATTTCTGCCAGAACTGATTTTTGTCTTCAATAAATCTGCCCCACTATTGCAACCATCTCCCAATGGAAAGGTCAGAACACAAAAGCAAAGTGGATGACAGATTAAGCCGTGATTTACTTATCTTCAACTTTGATTTACATACAAATATAACTTTTATGACAAAATCTGAAAGAAAATATCACCTAAGAGACCCCAACAGTACCACAGGAACAGCGACACCCACCACAAGCCATCCTTTTCTCTCTCCACTACAGATAAACCAAAATGAGAAGCCAGTGACGTCAGAGCGTCACCCCCAAGTTGTGTCAGGTGGCAACCTAACCTGCCATCCTTCCTGACAAGTAGATAACGAGTTTTACTTGCCTCCAAAGGACTGGGACAACAAGGGTCTACAAATCAATTACCCCCACAGAGTAAGGCCTCTCTTGCCTCCACAACACGCATTACTAAGAGATCCAAAGAACACATCAAGGCTTAGGCAGGAGAGGGAAGTCGACCTGTCCTCGGGGTTCAGTTACATTTGCCCTTATTTCTACTGAGTTCGATAGCCCTTGCTCAGTGTCTGTTTAATTTAGTAAGACTTGTTAGACATGAGAGTTTACCATGACTTGCTCTTGAAACGAGTTCAGCAACACTTTTCGGGTTCCGGCCTAAGCCCCTCATTCAGCAACCCTTGGCAGGTTTCAGGAGGGTTCAGCAGCTAGCTCTTCCTTCCCACACACAGATTTCAGCAACTCTTCTAGGGACA